>CABFOV010000893.1:75841-101230 GCA_902141375.1 Timema poppense
AAAAAGTGTTCCAACCAAAATAAGGGTACATTGCTGTGGCAAGTAAAATTAGCGAAGACCCCCAGTAAAAAATATACACAGCTGCCGTTTTTTTTATAGGACGTGTACTTGGGTCAACGTACAAGTAGGATTGTGCTCGGTATCTTAAATAATAATAATATTTAGCACCGCGTCTTACTACCCGTTCGGGTTATACGCTTTAAGTACTAATTACTCTAATGGATTAGGACTTGGGAAGGTTGAATTAGAGGAGGTGAACCCGCGTTTGCGTGGAGGGAGAGTGGAAAACCATTTAGGAAAAACCACCCCCAGTTCACCCGACCGAGATTCGAACCTCGATCTCCCCGTCCTCAGCAGTCGAGCTCGACTAGCTCGAGTCGACTAGCGCGTTAGTCAACTACGCCACAGAGGCGGGTGGTATCTTAAACGATCGAAACTATCTGGCCTTAATAATAACATTAAAAAATAATGACACACACACACACACACTATTATGTTATCAAAACATTTATTTATGTCTGTAAAACGTAATTAAAACTGAGATATTTTGTTGACAGCTGCCTATCTTTGTATACACAGTCAGATCGAAAATTAATGGTGCACGTGTGTACCAGAGTTTTTGATTGATGGAGCTATATTAAAAAAAACATTACAACATCAAAACAAAATATATTTTTTTCTTCAAAAATACATATGAATATTTGCTAAGCAAGAAATAGTATTCTGGTATAAAAGTATGCCATTTTAATTTATATGATAAAACAAAATATTAAATTTATTTGCATAATAAATTATATTAATAGTTATGCAATTTTTACAGTGCCAATATAAGCATATTAGCAACATCAATGTAAATTTAAGTGAATATTCATTAAACTAAATTATTATCACACATATAAATTATGTTATATTTGACGACTATTTAAATAGGTTTAGTATGAAGATTCATTTTTTTTAAACATTAAGTCTATTTCCTTAATAGAATCAGAATGAATCGATAGAAATTCCAAAATTGGTTATAAAGCAAAACCGTTACTTTATTTAATTTCGAAATGGCGATATTAATGTTATTTTAGATTTATAATATGAGAATATTTTACATTTACACAAAAACTTACTTTAAAATTAGGGATATCATATAAGATTTTAAATACCTATATGACAAGTTTTATTTATAAAAAAAACCAGCTGGTATATAGAAAGGCTTAGGCCAAAATTATATATTAAAAAAGAAAAATCAATCAAAACAGAGTATTGTATGTACCGACTAATACAATACTCTGTAAAACAATAAACAAAAATATTTGCAATTGTATATATACATGCCTCATCTGTAAGATTATAGGTAAAGTTTATAAACATTAACAAATTAAATAATAAATAAATACAGCACGTGATTTATCACTAACTATGACATAAGATAAAACGTGACAAAACATGTGAGATTCAGGTTAGCAACTAAATAAAACATAAGCTAACATCAGCAAAACATATTAAAACTATAACAGACTAATATTACAAATACGTGTACACAATTTTTTTTTAAATTCGAAATATTTAAATTTTGCTATAAAATCAAGTTACTTTTTTTTAAAAGATATTTTATATATCACAAAACGAGTATTGAACGAACTTTATTTATATAATAACAGATAAATTGTAAATCAGCTGCTAGTATAAATGATAAGGCACGCTAATGCTACTGTCACTAGAACGATTCTTTTTGGTATCGAAGGTCCCGCATTATTCACACACGCATGACATGTTTTTAAGGTCACACGTGGTGGTGTATGTGCCAAGTAAAACAAGACACCACTACATTGTTTTGGTCCATCACTGACGGAAAATCAACAGCGAAGGTGATCGCGCAGTAGACGTGTTCATCATGAGAATGAGAGTTTCAACCTTTAAACTTTTCAGAGCTTGTGGAAGTTCATGAATATTAATATCCGCGTAACCTGTTTTTTCGTAACTTTGGCCAAAAGCAAAGACGGATACATACTTGCGTATATACAAGACTTTTTTTAAAAAATAAGTCTCCTTTTGACATCTCTAATCTTTGTTTTACAACCATGCAATATTATAAATGATCTTGATCCGAAGGATTCTAGTTATTTATAAACAATTTAAGTACAGTGAAATGAGAGCTTTTGTGCCAATCATACTGAATATAAAAAAGACCAGCAATCAGTCATACAACGAACTAGGGCAGCAATAAAAATATAAAAATCCTCCTCGTCACAATCATTATCATGTTTCGCAGAGCCCATCCGTCATAGAGGTTCATCCAAACGTACCGTTATGAGTGTCTTGTTGTAGCCAACAGACCGAAGTAAACACGACTTATGAAAGCAAGTAATGTTCTCAGTGGTCTCTACGGTCAGGTTAGCACGCAAATTACTCATGTATAGGAAGACTCATACTTCAAAAACTGTGCGAATGTGTTTTGATTATTTTCTATGCACATGAAACACTGACTATAGTGGAGTACGGACTATTCAAGTTTTTTAAAATAAAAAATTCACTTGCATCCTAACAATCACGAGTCTTTCTGGTATCTTCATATAAGGGTGTGTGTAATGTGCAATTATTATTATCAGTGTTTTTTGAGAAATACCCCAAACTATATATAACCAGGCCTGCAACTATTGGCCCCAGAGACAAATTGAGGACAACAACAATGTGTCCATCACAGAAATTTGTTTATAAGGACATCGTCTTGATGGGTCAATGATGGCCTTTAAATAGTAAATCACGAATTAGGTTTTCTGCAGACGATAGACGACGACGGTAGGTGATGCTACTGTGCCCATGGATCAAGATAGCAGCACTAGTTAGCTGTTCACGAGACTGTTACCGCACGAGCAGCCACGGTAGCGCCACCGTCACCACAACGGCAGCTATACATACGAAGGCCACCATGAGCGGGGATGACGTCACCGCTGCCTTGGTCCTCCTCCTGGTCCTCCACTCTTTGAGGTCAGCCTCATCATTATCATCCTCCTCTTCCTCCGAAGAGTGCTCGCCTTCGAGCGGGAGGAACTCCAACACTTCCACGTCGCAGCGGAACTTGACCCGAGTCTTGGGTCTGCTGCTGGCGATACAAGAGTTACTGCTGGCGTTGTTGTTGTTATTGTTGTTGCTGCTGCTGGTTATGGAGAGGTTGCCGGAGTCTCGACGCCAGAACAGTTGACCGGAGCCTTGACGGTCAAGTTTCCAGATCGGCTCCATCGTAACACCTTATCACTTTCCAACACGAATATTTGTACACGATGTATCAAGTTCCAAGCTGTGGGAACCGAGTTGGGCGGTTTGGTTGGTTGCTACATCACCTGAAACTGGGTAGCAATTGAAACCATCCTGATACAAAATATCAGAGTTGCCAACTTGACACCAGGACAGAACGCTATAAGTCACCACAAGATGTTACAAATTACAATTTTCAAACGAGGCACGCAGATTAGGTACATCACTGATATCGACTTAAAAGGA
This sequence comes from Timema poppense, assembly GCA_902141375.1. Taxonomy (NCBI): domain Eukaryota; kingdom Metazoa; phylum Arthropoda; class Insecta; order Phasmatodea; family Timematidae; genus Timema; species Timema poppense. The sequence goes on from CABFOV010000893.1 coordinate 79,334, forward strand.
ATACTTTGTTTAAAATATAAGGCTATTATATAAAAAAAAAAGTATAAAGAAAAGTTATAATTGAGCTAAATTGAAAAATCGTTAAAAACAGCCTCAGTTCGTTCGGAAACTTCCATCGATACACTCGAACTAACTAAATAGCAAAGTACAAACTCGAGTAAACTCTTTGAACAACTTTATCACCTGTATTGTCACTAAAGACGTGTTCCTAAATGAGTGTGTGAACCTAAACAACCGAACTTGATAGTTTATTTTAATAGTACGACTTAATGGATGTAGACATTTTTATCGCGTTTTTTTTAATCAGCTAGACAAAGATGGGTACTAAACAAACCATTGAATGCGTTTATCTAGATTGTGATAACTGATTTAGTAAATGAATTAACATGTCCTTCTACTTTGATGTATCACCTGATCCTCGCTAAGTACTCGTCACTCGTTTGGTTTTAGTAATGTTTTCTCATCAAGGTTGTCGATATATTTCTGCGATTAAAAATAGCAGGTCAATTCTTCTTTAAGGAAGTTCGGAGATAGTTGTAAAACTGTCTCCAGAAAATCTTTTAGAGGCTCCAAAGTTTTCTAGAAATCAACAGAGGGATGGATTCTTTCTCAACTTCTGGTTCACACATCTTTAAACGGGGTTTACTTGACCCTGAAAAATAAAATTACAAGATGTAAATAAGACAAGCACATTGGCTACAAAAAAAATAAAAAAAAATAATCACATTCTGGGAAAGAAAAATAAATGCAAATTATAGTAAAAACAATCCTTATCATAATAATCTCTTGCACCTACAAACAGTTAAGGAGAAATAATGTTTAAACATAAATAATTTAAACACTATTTTATGAATAAAATATTTACTAAAATAATTATATAAACAATCAATTTCAAGCCATCCAGATACACACGGAAATAAATTTCTAGCTAAACACTTTTTTACAATATATAATATAATGTTTGGATTTGTAATATTAAATAAATTCAATATTTTTCTAAATTTTAATATTTTAAAACGTCGATTCCTATTTTGATATATTGCAAAGAAATCTAACACTGCTGTGGGATAAGGGTTCGCATACCTACATCGGTAGGCACGCGGAATAAATGTCAGATTTGCCAGTGACGAAGAGGTTAGGGTTCGAATCTCATACGGGTTTAGTAAAATTATTTTTTTATGCTTTACCTATATCCCTCCAAGCAAATATAGGTATATTTTCTCTAAATTATGCCTTCCTTATAGTTACCCCATCACCGAGCTTTAAGAATTCCCGAAAAGTGAATAAGAGGGGGAAACAACAATTGCAAGGTAAAATTAAATTTCAGATCCATTCGACACTTTAGAGAAGATCCGATCCCTTTTATAAGAAATAAAACACTTGTAATACCGGTTTTCAGAACACTAATTTAAAATACTGGTTTTTTTAGATGTTTTAAAAACCTGAAAGCAGATAAGACCTTATGCTGAAAAACTTTTTATGTTCAACTGAACTTAGTTCTTGTATTTGTATTGAAAAGATTATTCTACGCTCCAAAGCAGCACAAAAAGAAAGTTACCCTTGAAGATTTAAATAAGGAGAAAAATAGGGGGGAAAGTGATATAACAAGTGTGAAATTTTATTTTAAGTTTGTAAAGGAAATAAAGAAGATTTTAATAAAAATAATAATAATAAAAACACGATAGATTTAGCTTTTTATTCGCCTATTTTTGAGAACAGAGCCGGTAGGAAACTTTCCAAGAACGAGTGTCCAATTTGTCGATAATTTTCGGAGAAATTCTTTCGTGCACCAATGGAGATTTTAACAGAAAAATTACCTGCTTCGGTGGCCGCATGGTCTACAGCATCACTCTCGCAATAAGCTAGACTGCCGAAGACGGGGAGATCAGGGTTTGAATCCCAGTCGGGTGTACTGACGTTTTTTCCCTCTAAACGGGGTCACTCTCTCCATTCACGCAAATGCTGGTACACTTCCTCTAAATTCAATCTTTCTCATAACTAACAAATTACCGTAGTTAGTACATATGCGTATAGCTCTAACGGGTAGGAAGACATGGCGCTAAGAAAATTAAAAAAGGTCCTATTATCCGTCTGGGTTATCCGAAGCAAAATAGTTGAAAACATTACAGGCGTATTTATTCCAAGTTGTCCAAATCATCACCCCAACCCTTTTTGAAGCCAATTAATTAATAACCCGTGTATTAAAACGTAAGCTAATTTAAAACAAATAAGTCCAAGCTATTCTTTAGCAAGCGCCAATGAAATTCTGACAATGGTCTAAGACATCATTCTCGTGTTAAAACTGGCCTGCTGATAACGGGGATATTGGGCGAGGTTCGAGTCCCGGTCGGATCTATTGGTTTTTTTTAATGGTTTCCCACGCACTTTACGCGAAAATGAGGCTATATCAGACACCTCTAAAATGCTTCCTTCCTCATCCCTACCCCCCATTATAATAATTATCATATATGAGTATAAATTGATCAAGTAGTAGGACACGGCGGATATATTCTGATCATGACAATCGCCAAAAGACAATATGCATGTCAAAATGAAAACATTACATTACAAAACAAAATATCCCCACCCTCTTATTTTGACGTCATTGTATGAAATGTCAGCCTGACATGCAGGATAATGAAATGAAAAGCAAGCAGGGCTTTGTAGAGGGGGGGGGGGGGCGGGGGGGNGGGGGGTCGTCCATCAAATGTGAATAATGGAAATATATTGAAAGCATTAATTATTATTCGTAGCCACGGACCCGTGTGAACGAACGCCACCTTCCCCTCCATAATACAAAGAGCCACGAGGATAGGGGTATTTTAAACTGGAAAAAAGAAAAAAAAAGGTGGTAGTCAGGGCTAAATAAACTTGTCAAACGCTTCAAGACGGGAAAATAGAGACAGACTAAAACTAGGCCAAAGATAGTAGAAGTGCTATTATTATTATTATTAGCACCGCGTCTTACTACCCGTTCGGGTTATACGCACTTACGATAATGTGTAATGGTAGGGTGATTGTGAGATAAACTGGAGGACCTACAGTTTAACGTGGGATCCGAACCACGGTGGAGGACTGGCATTCCCCACATTCACAAGTTGTGATTAATACACGTCTTGTCAGTGGTGAAGGAAGGGTTTGGCAATCAGATAAATCTGTGCCGGGACCAAGGATCGAACCCCGGACCCCCAGCACAGAAGCCTGTCACCTTACCCCTAGACCACCAGATCACCTCTAGCTGCTATTGTTTTATTTTTTATGCACTGCTTCTTACTACTTGTTCAAGATATCTGCGTAATTTTGGAAAAGGAAGGAGAAGAGGGAACCTATTTAGGAGACTCAAGTTTTAAATTTGTGTCGCTTGATAGCATGTGAAGTTCTTCCTGAACTTTTAATGGCAGATGACTGACGTTTTATTTTATTTCAAATGAGTATAGTTTAAGTACCAAGTGTAGTTTTTTAGAATCTAAATTTTAAGGGAGGTATCTCTGAAACTATGTCTTCAGGCACTTCAGATGCTCAATTCTAACTCTTACAATTAAATGTTTTGGAAGGTTATTATACTACTATAAAGCCACACGGCTGACTTACTCACTGAAATTAATGTTTACCCACTTCTAGATGAGCTAGAAACTTGAAAATTGGTAAACTTATAGTTTCTATACTGTAACTGACGGGAATATTCCAAAAAGTTAAGAGAAAAAAATCTTTTTAACCCCCGAAAAAACTTCGAATTGGCGGATCAACTTTAAAGTCGGTGCGGACTTTTCTTTGGAGATCTTTTGTGGCTAAACGGTAAGACCTATCAAAAAACTTTAGTTTACATCCACCCCCAACGAGCAAAGCGTGTTTTCAATCATAAAATCTCCTGTGGCTGTAAACATTTCTAGAGAACCATTTTCCAACCTATTATTCCATATGTTAACTTTTTTTTATTAACACTTGCAATTCCATGTTTGAATATAGGTAGATATGTTACAATTTGTTGTGTGTTCACGATCACGGCTGCACTGAAGTCACGTGATGCAACACGGGCGCTGCCAGAAACACCTTGGATTCATTACGCGCTTGAATGTGATTTAATTTTTGGTCGTTGCACGTTCAGAAATCTTTTTCTGTTTACAAATTTTTCACGACCCCCACATTCAGTTACGTGACCCATAATTTAAAAAGGCCTGAACTAGACTGCCGATGACAGGGAGATTGAGGTTAAAATCTCAGGTTAAAAAAAGAAAGAGAAGCAAATGCGGGTACATTTCATTACCTACCTAATCCGTAAAATAACTAGCGTAATTAGTAAATAAGCGTATAACTCGAACGGGTAGCAAGACGCAGTGCTAAAAAAAATTTGTGTGACAGGGATGAGGAAGGTAACATTTAAAGGAAGTGAACCCAAATTTGCCTAGAAATGGTTTCCCAATCTCCATCAACGCAAAATACGGGTACATATACTTTAAATTATACCCTTATTATATCTACCCCACTAGTGTAAATATGCTATCAGACCGGATGGGTAGTAAGTCATAAAACACGAAAAAATATGTCAATGCTCTTATCCTTAAAAATTAAATTTGTTTAATTGAACAAATAAAAAGACTAACGACATCCTTAATGTGACATTAACATCAAAATGTGCATTTTATTTTAAAAAGAAAATTATTGCCGACTTACACTAGTAAGGAAATAATGAGTACACGTGGGGATTTGCACGGGAATTCCCCTTAGAAAACAATATTGAATTGCACCCACGCTCCCACCTAGGCGAATAGAATCAAATTGAAGCGTGGCAAGCATTACCACTCACACCTAGGCGAATAGAATCAAATTGAAGCGTGGCAAGAATTACCACTCACACCTAGGCGAAATGAATCAAATTGAAGCGTGGCAAGCATTACTACTCACACCTAGGCGAATAGAATCAAATTGAAGCGTGGCAAGCATTACCACTCACACCTCTGCGAATTGAATCAAATTGAAGCGTGGCAAGCATTCCCACTCACATCTAGTCGAATAGAATCAAATTGAAGCGTGGCAAGCATTCCCACTCACACCTCTGCGAATTGAATCAAATTGAAGCGTGGCAGCCAGCACCAATTAATTACACCTAGGCGAATCAAATCGAAGCGCGGTATGTTTGATTCATATTAATTCAATTAAGATTTAATTAATTAAGTTGAAAGTCGAAATGTAGGGTTTGGAAAATAAATAAGAACTAAAAAGTTTCGTATTTATTTTAAAATGATAAGTACCTATATTAAATAATAGATAAAATATAACCAATTATAAATAAATACTTCTATATAAACTGTAGGGTTCAAAAAGATGCCATCAAATTTATGCGACAATTTAAGTTTTTCTATTATATATTTCCTGCAATAAATTCTCTCTTGTGTTAACTTACATTTTGTATTGTTAATAAATCTGTAGCCCTGGATTAAAGTAATTAGTTCCACTTCAATCTACAAACTAAACGAACAAACTTGAACACCTGCTCGCGAGCCATCAAATATTTTCACAGCCTCACTCGGCGATAACACCACAATGGAATAACCTCGAACTTGCCCGGAAATAACCGCGGAGAATAATTTGCGCTTCAAATCGTCGAACCGAGGTGGGCAATTTAAGGCTGGTTATCATGTTAATCCAAACTGTAGCTTTTGTCATAAGTTTTTAATAGAATGTATATATCATACCACCAGGCGCTACCATATAGTCTTTTTTTTATATATGTCATACCAACAGATGTTGTCATAGTACTTTTTATGTGTCATACCAACAGATGTCGTGATAGTTATTTTTGTATAGAATTGTAAAAGAGGATGTTGTAATAATAAAATGCTACGTAGCAACAAGTGTTGTTTTAGGCTTTTAAATAAAATACATTAAGACAGCAGGTGGTGTCAGTAGAATGTATTGTAACATACATTGTCATATCTTTAAACAATGTGTTTAACAATAGATTTTGACATATTTTAAAAATAAAATGTATCCCAATAATAAGTACTGTCATATGTTTTATTTAAATGTGTAGTCCCAGCGGGTGGTATCAGCAAGTTTATATAGAATACATCGTAGCAGCAGGCGGTGTCAGCAAGTTTATATAGAATACATCGTAACAGCAGGCGGTGTCAGCGAGTTTTATATAGAATACATCGTAACAGCAGGTGGTGTCAGCAAGTTTTATATAGAATACATCGTAACAGCAGGTGGTGTCAGCAAGTTTTATATAGAATACATCGTAACAGCAGATGGTGTCAGCAAGTTTATATAGAATACATCGTAACAGCAGGCGGTGTCAGCAAGTTTATATAGAATACATCGTAACAGCAGGCGGTGTCAGCAAGTTTTATATCGAATACATCGTAACAGCAGGCGGTGTCAGCAAGTTTATATAGAATACATCGTAACAGCAGGTGGTGTCAGCATAGAATGTATCGTATCAGTAGGTGGTGTCCGCAAATATATATAGAATGTATCGTCAATGAAGGTCTTGTAATACATTTTTATAGACTCTTATCATACCAGTAAAAGTATAAAACTATCGTATTTTACAAACAAACATATGTCACAAAATGTATATTCTTATTACATAATTATGTTAGAAGTTGTATGTATTTACATAACTTTCATTAAAAAAAAAGAAGTAGCCATAACCTTTACCGCGCAATACATGTAAGCTATAGTACCGATAAGTCGGTTATCGCAACGACCGCCACAAAACTACGAGAAAACTGCTAGTAGCCTATTGTTATTGAGACATGTATTAACAATCCGAGCGCGTAGTATCCGATTGCTGATAAGACTGGAGTGAAGTGCCAATTCTTTAACAATTAAAAACAAAAGAACAATGGACGCGGAATGGGAACACGTCTTACTACCCCTGCAGGAAGTAGGCTCGAGCAACTCGATTATAAAGAAAAGGAAAAACCTATACATAACCATGATAGGAGCATTAATACGAAAGTGTGACACGGATTTTAGGTTTGTTAAAGACGGCGATGTAGGGAACGCGAGTTAAGGGAAGTGTTTTTGCAATTTTTATAGCACACTTTTTTGTTGTTGTCAAAAATAAGTCAAATATTGTTTCAATACACACAGAGAGTTTAATTTTCTTGACGTGTTGACCTCAACAGTTTTTGGATATCTGTCATGAGCATCGCGGTATTAGATAAGAAACTTTTTAAATGAAGATAAAAAGTTTTCATTAAATCTCAGGACGCCTTTAAAAAGATATTCAACAGCTGTTGATATCACCATGTAAAGAAAATTAAGTTATATGTTTGTATAGAAGCAATATTTGATTTATTTTGACAACAAAAAAAGTTGTAATAAAAAATAGCAAAAACAACAAAACACACGGGTATTTCCACGTGTGGTCTACATCCCCATCTTAGTACCTGTTTAGTCTGAAATTAATTTGAAACCTTTTATGTAGACTCCGTTTTATTGCTCTTACAAACATACACTAAAAATATATAGAATAATTTTAGATCACTTTTGATATGTTGTTATTTATTAATTGTCACTAAGAGAAATAAATGCTTCGGTGGCTACATTGTATAAGGAGTCACTCTCGTAATATACCATACTGCCAATGACGGGAGATCAGAGTTCGATCTCGGTCGGGTGTACCGAGGGTGGTTTCCCCCACTCTATTTCAATGAAAATGCGGGTACACTTCCTCTAAATTCAACCTTATTTACCCTTATATTAGTATAAACAAGAGTATTATTCACAAGAAATTAGTGGAAGATTTCCGTGCATTACTTCTCAAGAGATCAATTAGCTCCGAACTCTTGGATCTTTTAAGATAAAATTTATTAGCGAGCAAATACGTCGCTAAAAAATGTCACTTTGGTACATGATTCTACTTATAATCAGTTATGTTTATAATTTATCCTCCATTTACCCTGAAAGGTAGCAAGCAGGCTTAACATGCTTGGTGCCGTCATGGTGTGGATAAAATATTAGGCCATGATATATATTCCCTAATCAGGCAAGCTAGGACCACCTTTCAGGGCCAACAGGAGTTTTAATTTGTTTATCTAGGTAGATACTTTTTATTAGCACATCTGGCATTATAACCTCAATTTTAACTTTTATCTTAACTACAAATTGAAACCCTCATTTAGCGCCACGTCTTACTACCCGTTCAGTTTATAAGCCTATGTAATAATTACGCTAATGGGTTAGAGATGAAGAGGATTAAGTTTAGAAGAAGTGTACCTGCATTTGAGTGGAGATAATAGGAAGCTATTTAGGAAAAAAATCCTCGGTACACCCTACCAGCATCGAACCACGATCCCCCCTTACCCCGTAATCAGCAGTCTACTCAATTGCGAGAGTGCCACCTTAGACCATGCGACCATAGAAATGTGTGAAACTCCCGTTTAATCGATGCCAAAGTTCACTAATAATCTAGTAAAAAAATACCAACCTTATAATAATAATAATAATAATAATAATGATAATGTCATACTAGCATATGTTTAAATGTGCTTGTAATTTCCTAATTTTACTATGACAATTTCACTCCAAGTGATTCCTTTAATGACGTCAGCTTACCTATTAATTCGACTCGATACAAAAACGACGATTCCACCGAGATACACAGGTAGAACTTCTGAACTGTAAACGAGTTTCAAGCGCAAGACTTCTGCAAAGTTAGACCAACACACCACACCGTCTTTCAAAAAGAGCGTTTAACCAACTACACAAGTACACATAGCATATACCCACAGCCTTCTAACGAGGGAACAGGAGTAGGTGTTTTTCCTCCCCTCAAATTCGCCGCAACACGAGGACCACGGATTTAGAAAACACACCTGCTGCCTCGAGTGACTACTGATATAAACTGAACCACATCGTTTGATGGCTTTCCCCAGCACATCCTGCTCTAACGTGCGTCCAGGATAACTAGCCTCAACACGTCTAGTGTTCAAACAGGACAAGCTTCACAAAATGATCATCAATTCATTACATTCATTTTATACTGCTTTCACTTATTGGTGCATTCAGGATGATTTTGGAATTTTGTTGAAAATTTAAAATATAAAGGCTAAATCAACTTCATTCGTCAGAAAGATAAAACATACTTTGATGAGTAATAGACTGTTTTATTAAGTAGTTTTCTCAAACGTCAGAAAAAAAGACAATGACCATAGCTCTAACAACATTTTCAAGTGCATTCCGTCTTACTACCCGTTAGCGTTGTTCGAATATTTATGCCGAAGGGTTAGGAATGAGGAAGTCAACATTTTAGAGAAAGTGTACCTGCATTCGCGTAGAGATAGATAAAGAGAGTGAGCAACCATTGACGGAAAACCACCCGACTGGGATTCAAACCCCGATATCTTCGTCATCAGCAGTCTAGGTTATAAGCCATGCGAGCATTGAATCGGGACCCAAACCAAGATCAATATCTATTAAGAACAACAAACTTAACCAAAAACATATTTGGGGGGGGCAAATTTCATAAACAAAACACTAACCATCTGAGCATACATTTCGAAGAGGTATCAGGTGTGTTATTAAATAAAAGCGAACACTTGAACAATCTTAGCTACAATATATTTCATCACAAAAAAAAAGGTTAAAAAAGTGAAAATAAGTTACCATAAAAACTTGATATTACCACACAATAAAAACAGCTAAATTAAGTTTTCTAGCACGATAAATTTAGTAGCATATTCAACTTAGCATTTATTTTGTTGCAATATTAAAAATACGAGCTAGGGACAGGGAAAGAGACCTAATAAACACCACACATGTGCTTGACAGTTTACAACAGGTCTATTTACGAAGGATGTTACAACATTTACTGTGAAACTGTAGGGATAGCGAGTTAAGGGCAATATTTTTGCAGTTTTTATATCAAAACTTTTTTTTGATCAAAATAAATCAAATAATTCTCCAGTAAAAACATAAAGAGTTTTATTTTCTTCACATTGTGATACAAACAGTTGTTAAATATATATCTGTTAAGGGTCTCCTGGAATTTAATGATAGCTTTTTATTTTTATTTAAAAAGTTTGTCATCTAATGCCGGCCGCTATTCTCATGACAGATATTTAACAACCATTGATATCACTACGTGGGGAAAAAAAGTGTCGGACACTCTACCTTAGTAGGTAGCGTGTCTGTCTGCTGAGCTAAGGGTTCCGGGTTCGATTCCTGGCACGGCCGAAAAATTATACTTCCTTCCAATGTGGGTTTCCAAGTTCATTGTGATGAATAAAGAGCTGGGGGCTGTATGTTGTGTCGGTTTTAGATTTAATTCAGGTTATAAGTCGTGTGCTGGTATAAGTTGGATCAGAAATTACACGTTAAATTCCTTAAATAAAGAAGAAAATTAAATTCTATGTTTCTACTAGAGCATTATTTTATCTTGCAAAAACACCGGCCTTTTCTCGCGTGCCCTACACGCCCACATTAAAATGTAACGAGTCGTACTGACCTAGAAGTCCCGGGCTTGATTCCCAGCTGGTACCGGGGGATTTTTCTCTAAAGGGGAATAATTTCCATGGTCACCAGGGTTAGGTTAATTAGACTTTAGTTAGGTTAAAATCTTTATTGACTCTACATCCTCATATTAATTATCATAAGCCCCCTCATCTCATCGGGACATGGAAAGAGCCTCCACGAAAAGGATATACGATTAGTACATTCGGGCGTTCCCTGGGCAACGGTACATTAGTACTGGCTAATCTTTCCGCAAATTGGGCTACAAGTTAATGTAGCCCAGACAGGCCATTAAAATTATTGATAAGCTAAATTGTACCTTCACATTTGTAAAGTTTGATTTGATAATCCTATGAGCAACTCCAGGAATAAATGCCTAAATAAATACAGTAGCTTTAAATATTGAGATATTTTACCATCTTTTATATTTTTAAATTAAAAAAAAAAATCCACACGAAAATCGAATTTGGGATCTTTAACTTGGCACATTAAAGATCTACCAATGAGCTATCCACGATTCGTCACCTACTAAGGGTAATTATTCCCTCATAGTTTAAGACTACGCCAACCATATACAATTAATGGTACAAGCGTTTAGTTTTATTCGTTTTATTATAAATTTATATCATGTACAATGTCAATGTAGTATTTTTTTATTTTATTTAGCACCGCGTCTTACTACCCGTTCGGGTTATACGCTTTAAGTACTAATTACTCTAATGGATGAGGAATTGGGAAGGTTGAATTAGAGGAAGTGAACCCGCATTTGCGTGGAGGGAGAGTGGAAAACCATTTAGGAAAAACCACCCCCAGTTCACCCGACCGAGATTCGAACCTCGATCTCCCCGTCCTCAGCAGTCGAGCTCAACACGACAAGCGCGTTAGCCAACTACGCCACCGAGGCGGGTTTCAATGTAGTAAAAGCAGTATAAATCCACTCCAGTGTCACCGATAGCTGTGACATCAATGATAGATCATTGTTAGCCGATGAAATACACACGTGTCCTTCACAGACTCTGCCTTAAAATACGAGTGAAGAATGGCCCTGAACATGAGAGCTCAGTGGTAGAGAATTGGCGCGTTAACCTAAGAGTCCCGGTTCAACTCCCGTGTCCAGGTGTAATTTTTCAAAATTTACGACTGTATCTGTACTTAGGATAATTTATATCTCCCATGTGCAATTTAAATTGTGCCAACGTATGCTTCCTTCCTCCTGTTTTAGTTATCGTATTTATTTACTTTGTGTTTATAATGAATAAACAGGTCGCAACAGTAGCCAGGTTCTAACTAGCGGAACTTGTAAGTGAAGGTGAGGTCACCAGACCACACCGGGTCCAGTATGGAAATGAGAACATGTCTCCCCCCACCACACTCCCTTACACCCCGTCACCCTTACACGCACAAAACAGTGATACCGGCAGTATTGACCGCAAGGATAATGTGACTGACTAGCCCTGGTTATTGGAACTCAATATCAAACAGGTGATTTTTTTTATACTCAAGAGGATATGTGTATAGTCCTTTTAATAAACTCCTTTTCCTGTTCTCTTGAATTATCTAGTCCACCAACATTCAGTAATAAAACGTATGAGTGATAACACTATCACAACCATCGATAATACTGCAATCACTACTAATAGTAAAAATAAATTAAATATGTGTTAATTTAATTAGCTAAAAAAAAGGCAAACAAATCAAGGTGGGATAAAAGAGGGCGCGAGAAGAAGTCAGGGTTTTTGCAGTTTTTATGGCAAAACTTTTTTGGACCAAAATAAATAAAATATTGATATAGTACAAACAGAGAATTAAATTTTCTTCACATGGTGACCTTAAAATGTTTTGAATATCTGTCAAGGGTGTTTTTGAATTTGATAAAAACTTGTTCTCTTGATTTAAAAATTATTATTAGCACCGCGTCTTACCACCCGTTCGGGTTATACGCATTTGCGCTAATGTGTAATGGTAGGGTGAGTGTGAGATGAAATGGAGGACCTACAGTTTAACGTGGTATCCGAACCACGGTGGGGGCCTGGCATTCCACATATTCACAAGTTGTGATTAATACACGTCTTGTCAGAGGTGAAGGAAGTGTTTGGCAATCAGATAAATCTGTGCCGGGACCGAAGTTTGAGACCCGGACCCCCAGCACAGAGGTCTGACACTTTACCCCTAGACCATCAGGTCACCCTTAATTTAAAAATTTTGTTAGACAATGCGATCATTATCATGACAGATATCCAGGAAGTGTTGATATCAACATGTGAAGAAAATTAAACCTTATGTTTCTACTGGAGAAAAATTTGATTTAATTAAGACAAAAAAGTTTTGCCATAAAAACTGTAATAACACTGGTCTTTTCTCGCGTCCCCTTCTATCCCACCTCACGTTATGGTATGAAAGTGAAATGTCTTTTTATGCACCGCGAATTGTTATTCGTTCGGGTTATACGTCGGGTGTGAGGTTAGTTTCATGTTCCAATTGCTGAGTCGCTGACAACCACGTCATATGATTGAATCTGTCGGTTTTGGCGCTGGCGCAACTCATAAACCACACAGTCGCAAGAATCCATTACTTAAAACTATCTATATTCGTCCCCCACAGCACCTGCAGCAGACAACTATAAAGTGAACTGCTCGAAAACTTCTTAGATTCTCAATACATTGAGCGCAGTTTGCATATGAAGTAGTGTTAAGAATTTATAAGATGATATCTTCAAATAAAGGCATGCCAACTTTGAGTGTATCCAGATGAATGATGTTGCTTGTTTGGTGTAAAATCTATTTGGAATAGTGTGTTTTTTTATAGCTGTGTAAAACAATGCATCCTAAATGCATGTTTGAAGGTCATAAGATTCCACAATAAAGTCTTTCATTTGTAATTAAGGACACACGCGATAATAATGGATTCCTCTTTCCTATTACAAAATAAACAAAGGCTACAATGGGCCTTTCATGCAAATTTACTTCATCACATAATAACTTTAATTTCTCTCCACATTTAGTAAATAAAGAGCCTATCTCACTCCACATTTAACACCCAAGTTAGGTAAGTAGTACAATTCGAACCGAACATCAAATCAGGGTGCAGTTTCTTCTATTATAGTTTATAAAAAAGAGTGGAATTTGAATCAATAACATATACTTGTATTATCGCTAATGAGATGGGCTATTAAGGTGCGAGTGTAGAGGAAGCGAGAAAAAGTCAGCGTTTTTGCCAAGTTTTAAAGCAAAACTTTATAAAAATAAAGTTTTGCTCCAATAAAAATATAGGACAATAGTTTAATTTTCTTCACAGGGTGATATCAACAGTTGTTGAATATTTGTCATGAGCATAGCAGGATTTGATGATAAACTTTTTAAATGAAGAGGAAAAGTTGTTACTAAATTCCAGGACACCTTTGACAGATATTATAGAACTGTTAATATCACCAGATGAAGAAAATTAAACTTTATGTTTCTACAGGAGCAATATTTTATTTATTTTGGCTAAAATTGTTTTATGGATTAAATAGCCAAGTAATTAAATTTGTTGGTTACGGTTATAGCCACAGCTAAATATAATATTCACTAAATTGAAAAATTACATTTAGACACGGGAATCGAACCCCGGACCTTTGGTTTAATAGGCAAATGCTCTAACCACTGAGCTATTTAGGTGTAGTGGTGTGCCCAGGATCATGTTTCACTAATAATTTTAGGCAGTCTGTGATGGACGTGTGGAAATCGTCACCTACAGACGAGTGATGACGATCTTTCAGATAACGCAGCCATCTTTACTCGAGAACCCGCCTCGGTGGCGTAGTTAGCTAACGCGCTAGTCGTACTGAGCTAGACTGCCAAGGACGGAGAGATCGAGGTTCGAATCTCGGTCGGGTGAACTGGGGGCAGCTTTTCCTAAATGGCTTTCCACTCTCCCTCCACACAGCTGCGCGTTTACTTCCTCTAAATTCAACCTTCCCAATTCCTAATCCATTAGCGTAACTAGTACTTAAGCGTATAAACCGAGCGGGTAGTAAGACTAGGCGCTAAATAAATAAATAAATAAATAAAATACTCGGGCGGGCTTTATGCTGCCAATAGTACAATGCCAACTCTACGAACGTGCATATCGGGATGGATTAAATAGCCAAAACCCGCCTCGGTGGCGTAGTTGGCTAACGCGCTAGTCGTGCTGAGCTAGACTGCCAAGGACGGAGAGATCGAGGTTCGAATCTCGGTCGGGTGAACTGGGGGGTGGCTTTTCCTAAATGGTTTTCCACTCTCCCTCCACGCAAATGCAGGTTCACTTCCTCTATTTCAACCTTCCCAATTCCTAATCCATTAGAGTAATTAGTACTTAAAGCGTATAACCCGAACGGGTAGTAAGACGCGGTGCTAAATATTATTTTTAAATAGCCAAGCTATATTTGTTAGATACGGTTATAGCCACATCCGAATATAATATTTTTAAAATTGAAAAATCAAACTTGGACACGGGAATCGAATCCAGGACCTTTGAATTAGTACGCACATGCTATAATCACTGAGCTATACAAGAATCGTCCCGTGCCTAAGATTATTCTTCACTCATCACCGCTGGATAGCTCCGTGGTTAGAGCAATGGCGTACCAAGCCGTTCCCGTGTTCAGGTGTCATTTATCAATTTAGTGAATACTAAATTGTTTTGCTATAAAAAAATTAATGCAAAAACACTGCCCTTTTATAGCGTTCTCTACACTTTCGCCTTAAGAGGCATTCTACAGTATAGAAGCATTTATTATAATAATACAATCTCTTGGAAATATTGTCTGCAGACTTTTTACAAAATTTGAGATGATTGTATTTAAAATAAGTAAAAAAAATTGGGTGAATAGTCGAATGTTCCATGAATCCAGCCATAAATATATTTTGGGGTGGGAGTGTAAGGGTGGTGTTTGTGTGTGTGTGTGTGTCCTTGTTGTGGCTCTCTAACAAGATATGTCAAAAAGTAAAAAATAAAATTGAATCCCTATTGAAGTCATTTAAAGTTTATTTTAAACATGTTTGACGTCATAGGGGTTTTCAGTTTTCCCGACTTTTAACAAACTACTAGCATATGCATTGAAAATAAATACCAAAATATATTTTATAATACTTTCGAAAGGTTTGAGCCACCAACCTACCCTCCCTCTCGGTACGGCCCTGTCTTCCCCCATAACATTTACAACCGACACGCTGGTAAAATGTAAATTTACCCTTTTTATGAAAATTAATATTGTGCAAACACTTCTCAAGATACTAATTAGGCTTACGCGCAAATTATCTCGTCAATATTTTCCCTTGTTACGTAACCGTATAATGTCAACACGAAACTGTCAACTGTTGACTTCATCAAGATACGATGTTGAGGTTACACATTACTTGAACCTGTAAATATTAAGAGTCAGACGTTTCTCTCGGATTGAATATCGAAACTGTTTTAATATTCTTTACAAAGAACACTAAGAGAAAATAATTTTGTTGTTGGTATTAATAGGATTGGATTATTTCGAGCAGTGTTATTTTTAGGAAAACTAACGTGATATATGGGTTAGTACAGTATCCCCGTGGCTTCTTTGGTGCTGACTGACAGCTCACAGCTGACTTCTGACAATCAACATTTAGGTATATACCTACATTTTGACTCTCAGAAGCGACAGTTGATAAACAAACACATGTTTTTTTCCAGATCATAAGGTTTGGCGTAGGGATACATAATTTGGTCTGGTAACTTTTCAAAGCAGTCAGCTGTCAGTCAGCACCAAAGAAGCTTTGGGGCTATTGTAGATAATGGCAATATTGTGATAGAGCTTACAAGGTATTTTTATTTTTAGAACATCCCTTTTAACTTATTTTGAACCGCTTCAGTAACCGAATGGTTTCTAAGGCATTACACGCGCGTTTAACTCGCCTGCTGATGACGGCGAGATCAGGGTTCTAATCCCGCTCGGGTCTATTGAGGTTTTTTTTCTTAAATAGCTTTTCACTCTCCTTCCACGCAAATGCGGATAGATTACCTTCAAAATACTTCCTTCCTCATCCCTGGCCCGTTTGAGTAATTATCACATATGCGTATAACCTGAAGAGGTAGTAAGACAAGGTATATATTATTAAAACTTTGCCCGCAACGGTGGATACGCAGACACAGGTGTAAGTACTATCCAGTTTGGTTTTCCAATAGCAAGAATGTCGGTGTTCGAATCCCAGCAGGGTCTATCAAAGTAGTTTTCTTTATTTGTTTCAGTATACCAATGCAAATGCGGGTACACTTCTTATACATTTTACTTTTACAACACCCTATTAGTGTAGATATACAGATACACCAGGCGGGTTTCAGTAATATCATTCAATACAACTTAAATTCGTTAAAGTGACCGGTTTGTAAAGCGAAAAATATTGTGCTAAGTTCCCAACGACGGGAGTTTTATAAACGCAAATTATTAATTCAGAGCTCAGTGTGGGGAAAAAACAAACAACAACATTAGTTTGAGTTGTGTTATAGGTACTCTATAAATAACCTCTTTAACATGAATGCAAAGTTTGTATCACAAAGTAAATTTTATAAACAATTTTATTTTTTCTGAGCAGTAACAACCAGGAAATAATATCCTGCACAGTGGCGCTATCACAACGCGAAGAAGAAGAGGGGATGGATACTATAATATAGTTATTTTTAAATCGAGCTTTTAACTCCAGAAAACAATGTACAACTCGAACGGGTAGTAAGACGCGGTGCTAAAAAAAAATCCCTCCAGAAAACGACCCTACATCCTAATCTGTGTTTTAACAATGAAATAATCCACATCGGTGGATATGGGGATTGAATGTTAGGTTCATTATGTCTGAGTTTTCCGCTGACAAGGATGTCGGGCTTTGAATTCTGACTGGGTGTATTGAGGGTGGTTTTTTTTAATGGACCCGCCTCGGTGGCGTAGTTGGCTAACGCGCTTGTCGTGTTGAGCTCGACTGCTGAGGACGGGAAGATCAAGGTTCGAATCTCGGTAGGGTGAACTGGGGGGAGGAGTTCCTAAATGGTTTTCCACTCTCCCTCCACGCAAATGCTGGTTCACTTCCTCTAGTTCAACCTTCCCAATTCCTAATCCATTAGAGTAATTAGTACTTAAAACGTATAACCCGAACGGGTAAGACGCGGTGCTAAATATTATTATTATTTTTTTAATGGTTTCTCACTCATCGCAAGTGCGGGTACATTTTCTTTAAATTCATTTCTACCTCATTAGAGTTAATATGCAGATAGCACGAACAGGTGTAAAGATGCAGTGCATCATGGGGGTATCATTTCAGTACGTTATATCTACGGAGTCCACGGTTAAATTCTTATCGCCGATTAAAAGTGAAGATTAAATGCGTAGGAATCGCATAGTTTGGGAAGCGGTTTGAAGGACAAAGTCATTTAATCCGGTTTGTCAATGATGGGAAGGCCTTGGTTCGAATTCCGACCAGATGTAACGAGGGTATTTTTTTAAATCCTAGTGGATTTAAAAATATATATATTTTGTAGCCAGTCCTACCTGCTAAGATTCAAGCAAACTATCACACACCTAACTTCCGGTATTCATGTCACGGGAAGAACCAACCATAAAGATAAAAATAGTTAAACTCTAAAGAATTAACTCTTCGCAATACGCTCGTAGAGAAACTGTAGATATTTGTTTTCGCAATATGTTAATTGTTCTTCAAAACCGGTTTCAAACAAGCTTTCTGATTACAAAAAATATATTTTAGTCACTATGACGTACTAAACAAAAACAAGTTTTATTTTAGTGTAGATCTATTAATTTATTTTTCTATTTTGATTTTATGATGTTTGATGAAACTCAGGCGTAACTTATTCTAATTTAATCAATACTCATATGAGTAAGATTGATCGCTAAGCAAAATTGAGTTCAAAAAACAAATAATGTTCACTAATCGTATAAAAATATATTGAAATTCTAATTAATTCATTTTGTAAATGGTAAAAACCATTACAAACACAAATTATAACATTTCGGAAAAGAGGAAAGTTTAGGATCTATTTTGAAGAGAGTGAATTGTTTGATGTGTGCAACACATTATTTTCCGACAGGTAATTATCGTCAATTAGAAACAGTTTGACGAGATCTGTCAACTTGTTACAACTTGTTCACACGCTGTCTCTATTTTATTCACTGAATGAATATGTGTTCGAAACGGATAGGTGTTAGGATTCCACAAGTCACGTACGAGTGGTATATTATGTTTTAACTTTTACTCGACCATAAAAGGAGCATGGTTTCTATAAGATAAGTACGACTCATTGATTGTCTTTTTTTTTTTCGCGTTCTGAGTCTTATTACTCTTTCGAGCTATCCAAATATTTACATGGTGTCGGGAAAATTGCGCCTTCCCGGAAAAAAAAGGAGAACTGCACCCTCGCATGAATAATCACACTAATAGGTGGGAAAAGTGACCTTGTCTGTCTCACCTAAATAATTTTAACAAGGTCGTGTGGGCGCACTTTTCTCACTTTCCTCACGACCTTACCATTTTAACCTACGTAAATCGGTTCATCGCATCCTTTTGTTTAGGAGGGGGGGTATTTCAAAACGACTCATCGCACATCATGAGGTCCTGAGGAGGTCAAAGTACATCGATTCATCACACGTGTCTCTTTGTCTGTTGTTTAGGTTAAGTTAAGTTAGGTTAGGTTTTACAATGAAATAAAGATTTGTGTGTATCTGTAAGCATTTACTGTGAACATATAAATTGAAGTTACCAAACTAATTAATGACGACCTTTTACTGCATTTTTTGAATCTAGGCTAGACTCTTTCAAACACTTTGTTAGGCCCTTGGGCGTACTTTTTTGTAAGTGTGTAAAACAGTGTGTGGGGCGCACTTTTCCCACTTAGTGGTGTGATGATTGATAGCAGGGCGCAATTTCCCCCTTTTTTCTGGGAAGCCGCAGTTTTCCCGGACAGTATTTTCCCTAATCCGTCTACATTGATTGAATAGTGATGTGAAAGGTTGAGTTTAGAGGAAATATAACCGTATTTGCGTGAAGGATGGGAAACCATTCGAGAAGAAAAATATCTCTTGATACACCCAAATCCGCGTACCCATCAATGCGAGTACCTCAGCACAGTTGGTTACGTGTCTTCCCACTTGGTTAAGAATGTCAGGTTCGATTCCCAGAAAGGTATACATATTATTTTTTCGAGGTACTTAACGCACATTTTCAGAAGAGACATATTATATCAGCACAATGAACTAACCTAAATATAGGGCAAACGCAGCATCCAGACCTCCGGCCATTAATTCATCACTGTGAAAGGGGAGACCCACATCTTAACAATGATAAATTTTTTCAGCCATGCCGGGAAACAAACACAGGACCCTTAACTCAGTAGGTAAACATAATACCGACAGCGCTAAGGTATCTGACAAAAATAAAGTGAATTTGGGTTTTCCCTTTCTACAGTGGAAAATTGACGACCGGTGGACTGGATCTTGTATAGGTTTTATAATATTTAGTTTATCACGTGCTTATATAATCAGTTGGTTCAGAAGCGGATGTTTAGTACTTCTAAAAAAAGATGTAAGATAACAAAACAAAGAACGTTATTACCGTATCTCAAAGATTTTTGGCAGGTAGATATAGAATTAAGTTTTTTCAACCACACCAACAGCCGTGGACGGCTGAACGTCACATTTTAGATGGAAAAACACTGTTAACAAGACAATTACCACTTCCAAAACGACAAATGGAACTCCTTCAGGAATTAAAGGAAATATTAAACCGCCATAGCGACGGCTGCGGACCCAACCAAGGAATGACGACCAATTAAAAAAAAACTTTGAATAATATTTTAGATAACACTAAAAACTAATTTTAGAGTGGCCAGCTTTGACATTGGTTTATTACATTTAGGAGGGTGATCTGGTGGTCTAGGGGTAAGGTGTCGGACTTCTATGCTGAGGGCCTGGGGTTCAATCCTCAGTCACTGGCACAGATTTATCTGATTGCCAAACCCTTCCTCCACCTCTGACAAGACGTGTATTAATCACAACTTGTAAATGTGTGGAATGCAAGGCCTCCACCGTGGTTTGGATCCCACGTTAAACTGTAGGTCCTCCATTTCATCTCACAATCACCCTACCATTACACATTAGCCGTAAGTGCGTATAACCCAAACGGGCAGTAAGACGCGGTGCTGCTAATAATAATAATAATAATAATAATAATAATAATAATAATAATAATAATANTCACAATCACCCTACCATTACACATTAGCCGTAAGTGCGTATAACCCAAACGGGCAGTAAGACGCGGTGCTGCTAATAATAATAATAATAATAATAATAATAATAATAATAATAATAATAATAATACATTTAGGAACTCCCAACTATCGATATTAGAATCGTATATCAAAATTAGAACAATACACCCTGCTTAACATGTGGGTGCATAGGAGTACAGTTCATATTTAATAACCTTTTTAGAAAAAACAAACATATTTTTGTGATAAACATTGACAAAATTTTAATATAAATTAGGATTTGGATAATTCGACATGGATTATTTCGAAAAATTGGATGATTCGAACCGACCTTGATTCACCCCGAAATTCCTAACTATATAAATGATAAAAAATAAAATTTAATTCTAATTTTAGAAGGAAAGATTTGGATAGTTTGAAGCCCAGACATTGCTAGTTTTTTAGAGTTTATCATTTCAAACCTAAATTAACGACGGTGGAAAGCTGACAGAAGAGGGGAGCTTCTAGAAGGAGTAAATAACAAAAATATTCAAGAATCCTCTGATGGAGAAGACAACACAGCATCCAAGCAGAAGAACCAATACCATCCGTTTCTAAAAGAACTTACAACGATGTAAACCTGAGAAGATTCACTGAGTCCCAACCTGACGTAATAGACAACATTTTTAATGCAATCAGTGAACTTGAAGATCTTGTTTATTGCGTCAAGATAAGAAAATTACAACAAACCAAAATAACTAATTTTTGTTGTATAGCTCAAACGGGTAGTAAGACGCGGTGCTAAAATAAAAAACTTAATTTTTCCAAACATAATGGCAGAAACTGATTCGAGTCTGCAAATTGTTTTATGTCATTTTTTTCCAAAAGTTTATAGTGTTTAAATTTCTCTGGTTTTATCAGGTATGTATAGATTGTGGGGTGACCTGGCGGTCTAGGGGTTAAGGTGTCAGACTTCTATGCTGGCAGCCGGGGTTCAATCCTCGGTCCCGGCAAAGATTTATCTGATTACCAAACCCTTCCTTCACCTCTGACAAGACATCTTGTGAATGTGAGGAATGCCAGGCCTCCACCGTGGTTCGGATTCCACGTTAAACTGTAGGTCCTCCATTTCATCTCACAATCACCCTACCATTACACATTAGCGTAAGTGCGTATAACCCGAACGGGTAGTAA
>CABFOV010000893.1:103824-118570 GCA_902141375.1 Timema poppense
CACACACACACACACACACAGCTCACATTCTCCAGCAAGGATTTCAGACCATAAGGCCTCAAAGCGGAAGGTACGATGTGTGCTTGTTGTGTACAAACAATATGTCTACCAGTGGCGCACACAAAGAGAGGTAAAAAGCGCATTCTCCTGCCACACACACCCAAATCTAGATCGCAAATAATTACTATATAATCTTAAATAATGTGAAAAATAATTAAATTTAGAGTATAGAAGGTGTGTCGCATGCATCAATATCATTTAAAGACCAGGCTTACGACTCGATTTTCAAAAGGTATATCGTTATAAACATTAAAAAAAAAGTTCACTTAAAATTACAAAATTGGAGAAAAGGTTCAGAAATAATCCCATTGATGGATTATATTATGCCCATTTCATTTCTTACCTTCCCTTCCACCCCACCCCCCAAGTAAGTTTCTGGGTGCACCAGTAAAGCTCAAGATCCGCAAATATAAAATTTCACTAATGAAATAGAAATATGTTATCAATGTTGATCGTAAACAATACGCTTGTTTTTTCTAAAAAGCATTCCAAACATTTTATTCGCAAGAAAATCAAAGTATAAGTAGAAATGTGAATTAAAAAATTTTGCATATTTTTTTACCGGAAAAATTTCTCGTTTTTGAAATGTTTTCATTACTATTACTATTATTATTATTATTATTATTATTGTTATTAGTGGTGACGATAATTAATTAAAATAATTTTAAGGCTTTCCCAAGTATTTTCTAGCAAAATTCATTTAACCACCTTCCATCCCCCCCTCTATATCGACCCACTCACCCCTTAACACACTATTTGGTGTTTATATACCAAGATCTAGGTGCCCCCTATGCAATTTAGCCCCTCCACAACGAGCCACCACCACAGACAATTTTCCGATTCTAAATTTCCATCTCTATTTTCAAGTAGCTGATTGCTATCGTACGGGTAAAAACTGAGCCAAAAAAAAAAAAAGAAACAAAACCAAAGTGTTGTAGACTGTGTATATTTCGTTTACCCTGAAATGTGGCAGTCTTACCTAAAAGGATTACACTATGACTATCTTATATGTTACGCCATAGTGGAATAATAAAAACGGTGATCTAATGGTCTAGGGGTAAGGTGTCGGACTTCTGTGCTGGCGGCCGGGGTTCAATCCTCGGTCCCGGGACAGATTTATCTGATTACCAAACCCTTCCTTCACCTCTGACAAGACGTGTATTAATCACAACTTACGAATGTGTGGAATGCCAGGCCTCCGCCGTGGTTCGGATCCCACGTTAACTAATAATAATAATAATAATAATGAAAAGTAAACTTTCTACCATACAGGGTAACCTAAGTGTACAACGTTTAAGGAACGAGTATCTATCTATTTAAACTTCTTTTAAAAAGTAAGCATACTAGATATAGTCAAGTAAACCCTAATTTACGTTACACGGCTGCACTCTTGGTTCAAGGCGTCAGTCTCACAGTATACTAGATTGCCGATGACGCAGAGGTCGGGCTTAGAGTCCCAGACGGGAGTAATGAGATATACTTTTACATAAATGGTTTTTCACTTTCCCTCCACGCAAGTATGAGTAAATTTTCTCTATTTTCTTCTCACATCAAACCTATCTTTAATGAGGATAGGCTGAAAGCGTATAACCCGAACGGGTAGTAAGACGCGGTGTTAAGAAGTAGTAAGTAGACCGGTCGAACCTTAAGTAAGACGCGGAGAGTAAAGAAAAAAGAGTTTCAAATGATATTTTTTTTAAAATAAATAAATAAAATAAACTCACCTCAAGCTTTTAATTGTGTCCTATTGACAATGTAAGAACAGTGCGACATAATCATAAGCACCAACTAAACCAACAGGTTCCTTTTTTTAAAAAAAGTCCTCGACTTGAGTTCCTCAAACCCATTTCCCGCCCCCCTCAGTTCGAGCCCACTCTCTCTACCACACAGTGAAAACTGTAACTTGTGATCGTCTGCACTGTGATTGAAGATGAACTTGTGGACTTAGTCATGCGAGATGTGCGATCATTGTCGTCATAAGTTGAACCTGAGCGATGTTATCAGGCGCGAATATAGCCTTTTGGCTCGTCCGCAATAACACACCCGCACACACATCATCATGTGTGGGCATGTACTACTACAGCTGTTTAGTGCCGCAGGGCAAACCAACTCAAGGACACGAGGGGAGAGAGAGAGAGAGAGAGAGAGGCGGAGGAACAGGAAACAATTGGGGATGAGAAATAATAGGTTTAAATAGATGGTTATTTACATATGTGAGAAGATAATTCAATATGTAAATGGGTAAATAACTTGATATTAGAAATATTGTCAAGTTTATATTATATGGCTACAAAGAGTTGGGTAAATAGGTAGATAAATATTTTAATACACTTATACACATACATACACAGAGGAAGAAACCCACAAAAAAGGTCGACTAAATGACAATCGCATATTATGGTAGGTTTTTCCTTAAATAGTTTCTCCATCTTCCTCCACGCACATGAAGGTACATTTCCTCCAAATGCTTCCTTCCGTATTCCTAGAGAATTAGTGTAAATAAATGTGTGTATATTTGATGGTTAATAATACGCAGAAAAAAAGAAGAGTATATACAAAATAAATTTAGAATAACTTAAATTGGTATAGAATATTTATTACACAACCATCAAAAGTGGCAGCTGCAGAATACGTTGATTGGCGTATGAATATATGAAAGTATAATTAATAACGCATTGAACTGTTGGCCAAGCTAACCCTACTTTACGTTACATTTTTTTTCAACGCGATTGTGTTAAGTTGCCTTGTGATATGTTTTAGAAATAAGAAAATCAATGCACCATTATAAAGTTGCGACTTTAGTCTTGTCATGTGTATTGAAAAATAGTAATGTATAGTGAGTGCAAACTACTGTGTATTGCATGTTATATTAGACATGTAATGTTTAAGTTAAGAAACAACCAGAAACTTTTTCCATTAAGCTCCAATTACATTTCTATGACGTAGTTTTTGCAAAAGTATAAGCAGTGCCAGATGTTTGCAATAGATTTTCAAACTCCACTAAAAATATGTTTTGCTAAATGTATGACATGTTCCGAGCATTCTTCTCGAAATCCTGTTAAATATACTCATTTCTCATTAAAGAAACCTAGGTCAAGTGAATAAAAAATTGATTAAACTTTAAATAATATATATTGTTTTATTTTTGATAAGCACCTTACTATGAACACTTCGTTTAACATGAAAGATAGGAATCTTACTTTGACGGACCCGCCTCGGTGGCGTAGTTGGCTAACTCGCTGGTCGTGTTGAGCTCAAATGCTGAGGACGGGGAGATCGAGGTTCGAATCTCGGTCGGGTGAACTGGGGGCGGTTTTTCCTAAATGGTTTTCCACTCTCCCTCCACGCAAATGCGGGTTCACTTCCTCTAATTCAACCTTCCTAATTCCTAATCCATTAGAGTAATTAGTACTTAAAGCATATAACCCGAACGGGTAGTAAGACGCAGTGCTAAATATTATTATTATTATTATTATTACTTTGACGGATTACACTATGTCCCAATCTTATAAGCTATGTCATAGTGCAATAATGCAAGATAAGCTTGATACCTTAAAGGTTAGAAGACTTGTACATTCCGTTTACCCTCAAAGATATAAAAGTTGAGGCTACCTTGACGGGTTAGTGGCTGTATAGACAGTATAGTTCCGTTCCACGGTAAAGCTGCTACCTTTCAGGATAAACAGAGTGCGCTATTACATTGCAACATGCACAGATAACATCGACATACAAAGCACAGTACAAGAAAGACGAATTTTAAGGAAATTCCCCAGAATTACAACCCTCAAAGCAACTAGCCGGTCAGAGCTGAGCACATCAGTCGAGGTCTGTGGTGCTGGACTAACCCTCCTGATGAAATAGACTTTTTTTTTTACCACCGCGTCTTACTACCTGTTCGGGATATCAGAGATTCTCAAAGTGGGGTCCCCGAGGCTCGTCCAGGGGGTCAGCGAGATCGTCCACGGAGGTCACACAAGCAGTTCCATTCCTCACATAAATGATCAGTGATTGTATTATACAAATATAGCACATATTATATTTTCATTTTTACTGTATTTCTTTTTAGATTTATTTAAAAAAATATGTCTAAAAAAGTACAAATATAATATATACATTTATTTTATTTTTATTTAAATTAAAAATATATTATGACTAATTTATCCCTATAAAATATTGTATATTTATTATTCACATTTTTTAATCATTTATCCTACATCAAGGGGTACACGATTCAATTGTTCCTTGAGGTTAGAGGGTCCACGTGACTCAGATGTTTGAGAACCACTCGGCTATACGCATATGTACTAATAACGGTATTGAGTTAGGGATGAGGAGGGTTGAATTTAGAGAAAATGTACCGTTGCGTAGAGTGAGATTGTAAAATCACCGCCACTACACTCGACCAGGATTTGAACACCAATCTCCCCATCATCGGCAGTCAAGTCTAGCAGGATAGTAACGCCATAACATATGCGGCCATCAAAGCCGGTGCTATCAAATGTATTTGGTAAATACTTTATTTTTCAAAAAAATAACTTTGAAACAAGCCTTTCCATTTTTCCATTAAAGCAGATTAGATACGACCTTTAATTATTTTTTTTAAGTGCGCACCTAATGGCCCAAGTTGCCTTAAGTTATGGTTATCTATCCGACACTGACCACTAAAAGCTAATTTTACAAACGAGTACGGTGCGATAGACGGAGCGAGAGTGTTCAAGGTCATATTATGGTGACGTCACAACAGTACTTGGCCTACCACTGCCACCCACGACCTTCTTCTATAACGTAGCCTATAATTTGTCACTCAAACAAAGTACTTGATTCACACTGACATCACACAAAGGCAGAATAGTAACGTCTTGCTCACATGAACTGATTGAGGGCCCAGTAGAATGATCGACGATAAAAAAAAATGTCATGTAGATTTTATCAGTATAAATATATAGGATTATCAGAAACCAAACAACAGGCTAACAACCTTTTAAATCCCTATCTAAGAATTAAAAAAAAAGATGTCTCCTATACAAAGTAAACAAGTGTGCATTTTTAGAATAACATATCAATAAATAAAATCCTTTAATAGGAAAAGTTTCTTAGCAGTAAAACACAACGCTCGAAAGATAAAAATAAATAAAATACTCTAAAGCAGTGGTTTTTAAGATATTACCACGGCGCCCTGCGGTATTACGATGTTCCCCTAGGTGCCCCCCTTAAAGGCAAAGCTAGTGTATTTTCCTAAAATCAGTCGCTTCATTCTGTTTTATAGGACTATGGGACTAGAAACACTACAACCTTGACCTTCTACGTCTAGAGTAAGCAAGCGGAGGAGGAGTTAGGTATGACTTTTTTGGGATATTAATTACAGGGGAAGCATTACCGGAGACAGGGGTGAGGGTTGCACTACATCCCTGGAAATAATTTGCCTCCACCCCCTCTTTTTCCCAGATATATTTCTAATCCTATGGTATTATCGAATATAAAGATGAAAGATGGGCTTAAATAGGTACATTTAGTTTTCAAAAATGTGCCGGAGAAGACCACTTCAAATAACTTCTAGAAGAGTCTAATTATTGGAAAAAATTAAGGTGAGGATTATTCTAGTAATCTTCGAGTAGCATTCAAATGTGAAAAATGTTTATGGGAATATCACTTTAAATAGCTTCGATAGACATCAAAATTTCAAAAATTTGCTGAAGAGAGACTCCTCCTATAAATAGCTTCTAGAAGCAAACATTAAACGGATTACTAATTCAAATAGCTTATACAAATATTCTAATTTTAAAAAATTGGGGAGGAAAACCACTCCAAATAGCTCAAAGGGACATTCAATTTTCAAACATTTATTGGGGACAGGGAGGGAGGGGGCTGGGCCTTGGAAGGTAGGTCCATACATGGTTTTTTCACATGCTCCCCCCTCCCCCAACGTCCAGCCGCCACTGTAATTATTTATAATGAAGGAGTCAACCATAAAATATAATAACTTTTATTAGGTTACATTAGCCAAAATAAAAATTAAACAAGGTTAGTTGTAGCTATGTTAAGATAATATAGAATTAGTTGATTTAAGAATCAACATTGGTAAAAATAAATTCTAGTATTTGGGTTTGCGTTTTTTTTATTATTATATGAATTATACTTTATAAATGCCAATTCTTAAAATTGTATGTAAATAATTCTTGTGAGTTTTTTAATTTTTAAGTCCAAATTGTTTACCAAGCGGGCCTAGACGTGAACCTAGTTTGATTTGATTTTGCGGTGACGTAGAGGTCTAAGTTTTAATCTTGGTCGGGTGTACCAAGTCGGTTTTCCATTCTCTGCAATTCGGGTACAATTTCCCTCTAATCTTTTTTAACACCGTGTCTTACTATCTGTTCAGGCTATAGGCATAAGAACTAATTACTTTAATGATTTAAGGATGAGGAAGGTTGAATTTTAGAGGAAGTGTACCCGAATTTGCTCGAAGGGAAAGTGTAAAAGCCTTTAGGAAAACCACCCTCAGTGCACCAAACCACGATATGAACCCCTGTCACTGTGTAATCAGCAGTCTAGTTTATTCCGAGAGTGACTCTAAATATTATCTTGCTCATTTCTACAATGACATATCAATATGCGGAATGGTAAATAAAACGCAACGCAACACATTGGCTATATAATATTTTGCACTGCGTTTTAGTACCCGTTCATGCTATCCACATGGGATAAGGGTAAGGTCAAATTTATAGAGATGCTACCGCATTTTCACATAGGAATAAAGAAAACCACTTTAGGAAAATAAAATCACATTCACTTAGCTGGGATTCGAAGCACAGCCTTTCATCGTCACTGACAAATCATAATAGACTAGAATGACACCTTTGTCCGCATGCTCACATGTAAAGTTACTTTCACATTCAATTATCTATATTTTGTTTCACACTTCGTACGGACACAATGATTGGTAAAGTTTTACATATTTGGTAGGTGACCTGGTGGTCTAGGGATAAGGTGTCGGGGTCCAGGGTTAAATCCTCGGTCCCGGCACAGCTTTATCTGATTACCAAACCCTTCCTTCACAAGACGTGCATTAATCACAACTTGTGAATGTGGGGAATGCAAGGCCTCAACCGTGGTTCGGATCCCATGTTAAACCTTAGGTCCATTTCATGTCACAATCACCCTACCATTACACATAAGCGTAAGTGCGTATAACCCGAACGGGTAGTAAGACGCGGTGTTAATAATAATAATTTTACATTTGTATTCACTTTTAGGGTTCTGTTAATACTCGAACATTCTACATTCTCTCGACCACTCGGAGAGAGAAGTATTGTGATCGTTGGTGAATGTCCACGTTTGATGTTACCCTGAAACCAAATAAAGAGTTTTTCGCAATGCCGTGTGTCAAAGTGTCTGTTTCTCTGTCTAGAGCCGATACTATTTCATTGATCGGGCTAAAGCTTGGTTTCTAAGGGTTTGTTTTAATCAGATAGCTAACCCTAACGTTAAAGGTAGGTTACTGAAGGTAAAAAAAAGATATAGAAGCGATATTCTCGAAAGCCGCTCTAACAATTTTGATTAAAGTTTTTGTTTCTTAGTTGGTTTATCATTATAAAATAAAAGCAAATATTTTCGTTTCCCCATGAAAATTACTTTAAGGGTACTTTACATGAGCGGAACAATCTAAATTTGATCATATCTCCCAAAATATTTTAGATACGAGATATTACGAGGTGAAATTAAAATTTAAAAAAAGTATTTGAAATATAATTTTAAAAAACCAATAAGCAAAAACACACACACACACACACACACACATACACACATACATATATATAGTTATGGATAGCTTTGAAATTGATAGTTATATGATTATGGTAGACAGAGATGTTCCTCTTTCTCAATGTTTCTGTAACAGTATATATTATTTAATTTATACTCTTTGGTGGAGTACTTCTGAAACAACGTATTTTTATTTTGTTTCGCAAATTTTACGAATATTTAGTAAATGCCTTTATTTTAAGAGAAAGACGAGAGAGACAGTCTCTGTACGATGTTCCGTGTCATTTATTGGTTTAACAACAAGGTCCTTTTATATTTAAAAGGATAATATAAAAAATGATGTCGGTTGGAAGAATTGCATCTGAATTATTATGTAAACCCATTGTTAGTGAAGCTGAAACCCCGCTTTCAGGTTCTAATATAGGTATACCAAGGTTCGGGCTATTTTGTATTAACTTTCTTTTAAACAAAATGTGTGTTACTTAAGTTTGGCCCTATGAGTAAATTCCCTAGCGTGTGACAAACCTATATTACTACTAGTTTAACCTCACCGAGATAAGGGGCGTGTAAATTGTATTCTCCTTTTATATATATTGGGCGCAAAAACCCGAAAACGGCCAATGGGCGGATATTTTGCGTAATCCTTGGGTTGGCGTTTTAAAATGACCAAAGCCTTAAGTTCTATTTAATTTCGGGTTTTGGCTGTCTCCAAGCAGCCAAACCTAAGATTGTGCAATTACTAAACGACCAAAGTTGAAAATATAATTGTTAGGCTAGGTTAAGTTAGGCTTAAAAGAAAACAAATTTGGTCAGGTGGTCTTGATAATTTAAA
This sequence comes from Timema poppense, assembly GCA_902141375.1. Lineage (NCBI taxonomy): Eukaryota > Metazoa > Arthropoda > Insecta > Phasmatodea > Timematidae > Timema > Timema poppense. Next base: position 112,475 of record CABFOV010000893.1, read on the forward strand.
ATGTGTAATCTCTGTCCGGTTCCGTTTGCATATCAATGAAATCCACTTGACTTCTTTAATTCATGTGGTTGCGCAAAATTGGGCGCGCACCACCTGGCTGGTCTAGTCGAGAAATGGACAAAAAATTTATTTCAAAATGTTATTTCAAGCTTTGGTCCTTTAGTAAATGCACAATCCTAGGTTTGACTGTTTGGAGACAGCTAAAGCCCGAAATTGAATAGAACTTCGGGCTTTGGTCATTTTAAAACGTCCAAGTCAGTACGGATAACTCCGCCGTTATTTCTATCTTTTATTAACTTTTCTTTATAAGATTGCTTTTAATTCACACCTACTGTGGAAACGGCATCGATAAACAAATTGGAAAAAGAAGAAGAGTAGAAAATTAAAGAGACGCTAAAAAAGATTAGTCATGGCGAAACAAAAAAGGAGCAGGAAGGATAAAAAGTAAGCATAAAATGAGTGCGAAAAAAACAAACAAAAAAACGAACGAAGCGCGATTAAAAAAAAAAAGAAGATGAATAGAATATAAAACAAGTTTGCATGCTAAACAGAAGCTGGGGGGATAAGAAATCTAAATATATCTCCTCTTACCTCTTTGGATTTTCCTCTTGAAAAGCGGACGTTTCAGCAAACCAAGCAAGCGCCCTGTTATCTTGATACAAGAGAGAAGAGACTGAATATTCTTCAATAAAACCACAAGTGCAAGAGTCTTCGCACAGAGATGTGATTTATAGCGACAAGTTCACAACCAATGACAGGCAGATGGAACATAGTTCCACTTTACGACACAGTGCACATGTGCACGAAACACTGTGAACAAGATTACACATAGAAACAGCATTAATATGCACTGGCTTGCTCAACAAAACACTTTCATTGACACAATAGTTTGTGAGGGCGGACGAATACTTTGTTTTGTAACAGATCGGATGTTTATAAATAAGGCATACTTACGTACCTCACCCAAAATGTGAACTATTTGCCTGTTTCGTTGCGAAACGAAAAACTGTGTAAGTGATTAAATATATACAGCATTTCTTTGGTGAATGTATTGTGACACCATCAATTGTTACTTGTATTTTGTAACACATGTAAGTAGATGTAAGTTTTGTTTTAGTGAGCAAAATTTTGCTAAGATAAAAAAAAAAGTAATTACTCCCGTTATTAAACGAAAATATACTATTCTAAATACTAATCAAAATGAATTTTAACCATACAAGTAGGCAATTAATCAAAGGTATCAGTCTCGTCTTGTCTGATTTCATCGATGACAGTGAGGTAGAAGTTCAAATCCTTAAATGAGTGTTGTGTTTTTTTCCCCAAATGGTTTTCCAGTCTCCATTCACGTGAATAAATGTACATTTTTATTCACATTCATTATTAATAAACCCTTGCCCTAGACTGTAACTATGCGGATGGGGCGGTTGTGGATTGGGTATTTTTTATGTGAGATATTGGTGGATTGGGCACCATCGATTCGACTAATAAAGAGTTGTACACAGGTGAATTGGGCACTTCATAATTTGATATTGATTGTAAATAAATACAATAAATCGCCAGCAGACTTCAGTTCAGTATAAACCATCCAGTTGAATGTTAGCTACTCAGTACAGCATGTCCGAAGCCAAATTAATTCTTAGTGTGAGGGTGCTCAAGGTTAGGTTAGGTTAGGTTAGGTTAGCAATGCCCAATCTACCTTGGGAGGGAGGTGTTTGTGGTAGTCTGGGGTCAAAAGTAGAGCCCATGAGGATATTCCAAACGAGTAGAAGAAAAAAAGGGGCATTCATTTAAACTAGAAATAAACGTTTCAAGGCATTGTTCTTTGAAAACTATCCAAATAGTGATAATTTAACCAAGCCCTAGACAAATTACGGCCCACCCACCACGTATGTGTATTTGGCCGCAAGCTATCACTATCTATCTATTAAAACAAAGTGCTTAAAATACCAGACATATATATTATATTATTATGGTAGTATATACAAATTTATATTCAACACACCAATGAACATTTACAAGCAGTTTTAAGAATCCCCAACTAATAAATTTTACAGCTGGCATTAAAGAAATGAAAGATTTGAATAGATTGCATTAATCTCATTAACTTATGTTTTATTGGCAAATCACCTGCTTTTTTTTTACTAGAGGTGTACCAATTCAGTAGAACCGATTACCGATACCGAATACCGATTGTTTAAAATAATTGTTCATGCTACGATTATTTACACCGTTTATTCCCGATTATTGATTAGTTATTAATAAATATTGGGAAATATGCTTTGGAGAATGATAACAGTTAATGTAACTAATACAAAAAGATTTTATTTAAAAAGCAACAGTTAAAGCTTTGATAATCTTAATTTTTAATTAATCTTTGCATAACCAGCGAAAGTTGGAACTAGATTGTTAGTTTTATCAGCGATATGAACTTATATTTCTTTATCTGGCTAAGTAATCTTTGCATAGCCCTCAACCCAGACGCAGTATGTATGTATATAAGTTTTTTTGTTGCGATTTTTATCACTAAAATCCTATCTAGAAAATTTTTCTTTAAATTTTACTTAAAAAAAAAAATTAGTCGGCATTATAATCGCCGAAGCACTAATAATCACCCAATAACGATTCATTGGTATTCGCATCGGTGCACCCCTATTTTTTTAAAAATATATCATTATCTTCCTTTAAGCTGTATATATATATATATATATATATATATTTATTTATTTATTTATTTTAGTAAAAAATTGCTTCTTCCGAATTTTTAATTTTGTTTTGAGGCCCATTCTTTTATTTAAATTCTCAATGTGACCCTTAAACCAAATAATTTGGTCTGATTAAACTAAAGTCTTCCACACACGAGTATTTATTTCAGTACTAGACTCGCTGAAAGCCTATACTTGTCGTTTGCAAGGCCTTACCCTCCCTTGCACCCGCGTCTATCCTACTCATTCACTCTCTACAAATGAAAATAGTTTTCAAATCAATCACCGAGCACCGCTTTTCATTGGTGTCAAGTTATACACGATTGTACCAGGGCATTGAATCGTGCGATAGAATTAAAACAATCAAACAAGTTAAAACAAACGAACTTCAGACTTTGGATATGTCGTTACGTATAATCAAATATCAACATTCCCGATATATCCAACTTTCTCTCTCTTTAGCGAGCGAGGGAGGAGGAGAGAGAGTGTGTGTGTGTGTGTGTGTGTGTGTGTATGTATGTATGTGTGACACAGGGCTAGTTGGTTGTTTTTTTTAGCCCTGCATCTTACTACCCGTTCAAGTTGTATGCATATGTACTAATTATGCTGATGGGTTAATTAAGAATGAGTAAGGTTACATTTTAGAGGAAGTGTACCCATATAAGCGTGAAGGGAAAGTGGAAAACAGTTTTGTATAAAAAAACAAACACCCCCTCAGTATATCTGACCGGGATTAGAGCCCATCATGGGCAGTCCAGTCCGTTGCAATAGTGACGCCATAAGCTAGGGATGAGCAAACAAGGGCGCACGGGTCGAATTTGGCCCGCCGATGTGATTTATCCTGCTCGCGAGATAAATAATGTAAAATATGTGTTGAGTAATTTTCCGTGCTCGAAGCTCATTCCCAGTTCCACTTATTTGCCACACCCCATCATATATTATTTATTATTAGCACCACGTCTTACTACCCGTTCGGGTTTTACGCACTTACGTTAATGTGTAATGGTAGGGTGATTGTGAGATGAAATGGAGGACCTACAGTTTAACGTGGAATCCGAACCACGGTGGAGGCCTGGCATTCCACACATTCACAAGTTGTGATCAATACACATCTTGTCAAAGGTGAAGAAGGGGTTTGGTGATCAGATAAATCTGTGCCGGGACCGAGGATTGAACCCCGGACCCCCAGCACAGAAGTATGACACCTTACCCCTAAACCACCAGGTCACCTCCCACCATATACATCTTTTAAACGAACTTAAAAATATTCTACGCCACTCAGGTATTTATGATCGCTATGCACTCTAAACCGATTCGTGTCAGTCTGTTATGTGCATGTATAATTTTTTAAAGATACATTTTGAATTAAAATTAATGAATGAAATTAAATACTTTGGCCCGCAAAAGAGAGAGGGTTAGGGGTAAGATTGTTAGAAGCGTTCTTTGTTCTTATTTTGAATATTGGACCGTTATATAATGATGTACGAATGATACCGAGAAAACTACTAACTTGGTCAGGCCCATTGTAGAAAATTGGCGCGCTAAGCCAAAGGTACCGGTTTCAATTACCGTGAACAGAAGTTTTGTTTTTAACATATATTTCAACAGTATTTATAAAGGGCAAATAAGCCGTATCAATATAATGAAACATATCAGAATTTACCCCGATACGACCCTGATTGGAACGTCACCCTTTTACCGGTGTGGTCCCAGCTGGCTTGATCTGTTGTCATTACAAGAATTTACTGTTGTATGAAACTTTTGTAAAAAAAAAGATCTAAATACTTACACGTCATGACAGTATAAAAATAAAACACCACTGAATGTTTAAAATAATTCTATTCTTTCACAATAATAATTAAGACTATGTTAAGTATGTTGTATTTGAATGGATCATATTACTAAAGATGTAGCCCTCCAGAGCGCTGAAACTAATTACATGTTTAGAAATCCTGCATTATTTAAAAAAAATGTTTGTTATTTCAAAATATAGTTTACACTAAAATGGAGTTGAAAGATAACAACACGTTTAACGCAAAAATGATGTTGCAACTCTTGAGATTAAAATAAATGGTTAGAAACATATTATATAGAACTAGCCTTTCTCACACAAATAAAGCAATATGTATGCACAATGGCAAGATACAACTGAGGCTTGTGTTAGTAGTTTTGGAAGCGTCAGAAATGTTATGATTTGTGAGGATATTTTCCTTTGAGTAGGCGGCGCTAATAAAGTCTACGTCCAAGGTTAGAGGAAATCAATGCTAGAAGGTACCATGTAATTTTAATCCTGCCACGTCGGAGGTTAATTATGATAAGCAATCAAAGCCTGTCTCATCGGAAGTTAGAAGATGTATATTTTAAATCCTGCCACGTCGGAGGTTAAACATGATATGAAATAAAAGACTGTCTCATCGGAAGTTAGAAGAAGTATATTTTAAAGCCTGCCATCATGGAATGTTAAACATAATATACAGTAAAAATCTACTGCGTAGTAAGTTGTTCATCAAATGCTTTTAATTATAAACGCTGTTTGAAATTTTTATTTCCCCCCCACTTTGGCTAATGTGAACTAAACTTGAATACGCTGTATTCCACAGCCTTAAGGGCGATAAATGTAGAACACAATCCTTTTGAGGAGACAAAGTAGTCCAAAACAGGCCTCCTCGCAATATTATTTCCACGGGGGTAAAATACGAACAACCTAAATTACAATTTAGTATCAAAGGAACTCCCACAGGTGGGCAGGGGAACTAAAATGTCAGGCTCATCTATCTTGGTTTGCCGTCGACGATAAGGTCGGGGTTCGAATAACATAAAGGTCGAGTAAGGATGTTTCTTTAATAAATAGTTCTCCTTCCTCCAAGTTAAAGGGGGGTATATTTCCTATAAATTCCATATTGCTCATTCCAAGCCCATTTAAACAATTAAAATGGTTATATCACGGACGGGTAGTAATAAGATGTGTTAGGGGGAGAGAAGGATATCAACGAGGGGAAGAGATAAAGTTAACAAACGTTACGCTGCTCATTAAGGAGAATTCTTGGTTGTTTATAGTTTTATCTCTGTGAAATAATAAACTACTACTACTATTACTACTACACTATACGCTATTAGAATGAATGGTACAACTGATTTAAGTTTGATAATTTATGTATACATCACGGTTGTACAGTTAAAAAAACACAAAAAAATAAGCTATTATTTCAAAGTGTGATAGTTACGAAAAAATTACTTAAAAAAAATGTTATATGACATACAAATCTTGTGTTGAGACTTTAAACGCAACATGACATTTGACGTTCGAATCAAACCCAATCCCCCCCCCCCCAAATTACCACCAAATCACCCCTCTAGCCCATACTACACAAATATCCCCCCCCCCCCCCCCCCC
>CABFOV010000893.1:118830-139030 GCA_902141375.1 Timema poppense
GCAAATAAAGTTTTACCCTTTTTTTTTTATTTACATAGCAAAAGTGAAACACTATAATGTACACAAAAACTTACTTTTTCTTTTTGTTCGAACTAATTTGCTTTAAACAGAGGGAAACAAACTTGTGATGTTTCTTTTTGGCGCTACCTCACACAAACTGCGCACAAACCATGGACATGATTTTTAGTATTCACAAAAGGTGTATTCACACGACAAACTTCACGTTTATACAACTCAAAAAGACCTCGCGAGACACGTGTAAGGCTTGTGTGTCACACGTGTCGCAGAGCACAAGACCAACCTGACCACAAGTGACAGTGACACTAAAATCCAACCAACACTCTCGCGGGGCCAGTTGGTTTCTTGTTTGGGAGGCTGCCATTGAGCGGCGTAGATCGAGCGGTGTTGCCACGTCTACAATTGGCGGAATGCAGGTGCATTTTATTTACTAAGGCTCGCACACTTCTTAGCCTGTTTCCTCAGGTAGGTCAGTTTTAAAGAGAGTATTTTTGAATTACATAGACCAAAATGTAGTCCTTAATATTTTTTTTAGCACCGCAACTTACTATCTGTTCAGGTTATACACATATGTACTTGTTATTTTAATGAGTTAGGGATGAGGAGGTTTGAATTAAGAAGTGTAACCGCATTTGCGTAAAGGGAAAGGGGATTTAAAAAAATACACTGTATACCCGACCGAGATTCGAATCTCGATCTAACCTTCACTGGCAGTCTAGTATACTGGCATAGTGGCGCCTTAGACCATGCGGCCACTGAATAGGGTGGAATGTAGTTCAGCATTTTGAGATTTATTGGGATATTCGCAAAGACTAGCTACATCATTATTAATAGATATATTTTAATCTACCTAAGGTCACCTGGCGGTCTAGAGGTAAGGTTTAAGACTTCTGTGCTAGTGTCCGGGGTTCAATCCTCGGTCGCGGCAAAGATTTATCTGATTACCAAACCCTTCCTTCACCTCTGAAAAGACATCTTGTGAATGTGGGGAATGCCAGGCCTCCACCGTGGTTCGGATTCCACGTTAAATTGTAGGTCCTCCATTTCATCTCACAATCACCCTACCATTACACATTAGCGTAAGTACGTATAACCCGAACGGGTAGTAAGACGCGGTGGTGATAATAATAATAATAATAATAATAATAATAATAATAATCTCTTTAATCTTGCAACTTAAAAGTAATTACATATTAATTTGCAATCGTAGCTTACAGCTATTTTTTTTGCTCACTATTGTTAAAAATCTATTACATTTGCAGAATTACATTAAATTGTTAGTATTTTAAAAAGTATTCAATAAAGTTTGTAAATACCACTGCCATGCACTAAAATAGAATAGAGAAATAGGCATATAATTGAAGAAAAAAACACACAACACACGTTTTTTTTCAAGGTGACGGTCCACCTAATAATACTAATTTCCGTGTTTTCGTGGGAGTGGTCCAAGACTCCTCTTCCGGCCACCATTCGTACTATCACAACACAATCCCTGGGGTTACCGGGGTTCACACAAGGTCGTACATAAGCCGAGAGTGTTGATACACACATCTAATGGCGCTTACGTCATTGGAATAATCTTTTGGAACATTTAATAAATATACAAAGCCAATAAAGCTAAAAGCCAATATAGCTAAAAGGTATATCTTAAAGTTGCCAAAATTGGCATTCTCTGTCATAAGCGATAGTTGAAGAAAACAGGGCCTGGCGTAGTCCGAATAGATATTACCCGTACCAAGAGTGACATATTATGTTAAGTTTTTTTTTTCAGTAAAAGCAGATTAAAATCCTGAATGTTTGCGTACCAATATATAGTTTAAATATGAAAAGTGAAAGTTTATTTTAACTTTGTTGTAAAATCAGCTCTAACAAGGCGATCATCGACCTATGAGAACATAAACTCAGCTACTTAACAAAGATGAAAATTAATGCTTTCCAAAAGGTAAGTAAAAATTAGTAAATATTAAATACCTTGGTAAAAAATAAAATAAAAACGTGCATAGGATGTTCGGCGCAATCTGGGATTATCCTGGCTGAAATATACGATTCGTTTGGACCATTTTGGTGATAGGACTCTTGGTGCAGTTTTGAAAACACCCCTTAATCTTATATGGTGTGTTTGTTTACTTCTTACTCACGGTTTTTTATAGCCGGTGTTCAATAGCTTGATAATTAAAGTCCGTTAACCGTAGGAATTGTTTACTGAAAGGCCATTTTCCCTACCAGAAATCTATTATATAGTAGGATACTGGTAGGAAAAAAGACCTTTAAGAGAGTAATTCCTACCGTGAATGGAGTTAGATTATGCTATGATAGGTTTAAAGAAACTGAAAGGTAAACGCTTTATGGTTAGGATAGGTTATTTTATGTTAGGCTAGGTCTAGAACAATGAAAGAATATCACCTGATGACTAGGTTAAAATAGGTTGGATCTTCAAAAATTGAAGGAATTTGCTTGATAGTTAGGTTGGATTAGATTAGATTAGATCTGCATAAATGAAAGGAAGAATTCTGTCCATCCTGAGTCCATACGTCCTACTAGGTTGGCCCAAACGATCTCTCATTTAATCACTAATACTGCGCTAAACGATCTGTAAAGATTGATCCAAAAGACTCGCTTTTCGGAAAGAATAGGGCAAACGTGATACGGCGATAAAAAAATACATTATTTATACAAATTTGTTTTTATTTAAATATGTAACTAAAAAAACTTGGCAGCTGAAATTGTGTTTCTGGTTTATAATGATACAGCGTTATCTGTTGACACGTATTGTGTTAGCTATAATAGGATTTTAATATAAATACATTTTTAGAAAGTACAAATAAACTTTTTAGCGCACACATTGATAGCATTTTACAACATTTATATTGTTATTTTATTGGTATTCATACTACCTAACAAAATTAACAGCTTCAGATCACATGATTTTACATACGAATACGTGAAAGTAAGTCTAGTGGCTTTTATAGCTGTTATTTAAGGTTATTTCTATGATAATTAGACTATCCTTTTAACAAAAAAATAAATAAATACCGATCACGTGTAAATAAAGAAGGTAGATATGCCAAACTATAACTTTTAAACAAGGAGTCGAACCGAAATATTTATCATCGGTTCTGGTTCTCCAATAAAACATTTTAAGGTGACGGTACTGGTTGCAGTTAAAGAAAAATAAAATTTAGGGTTCCTTTAGTCTTTTAATTAGGTTCCGGTTCGGGTTTCAATTCTTTAAAATACATCATAGCTTGCCAACAAAATCCTAAGTAATGTAAAAATAGTGTTTTTCAAAATAAAATAAAGTTAAAAAAAAGAAGGCAATAAAATGCAATTATAAAAAAAGAGTTACAACATTTTTGAACCTATGAGAACCAATCAATATGAACATTTATGAGCCTAAAAATATATAGGCCTATAGATTAAAATTCCTGTTCGGGTTCCTTAAAAATAAATTTTAATTTCGGTTACCGGTTTCTGTTCAAATTCCTGCTTATAAGAATTGACCATTTATAAAATATTAACCTCCTCATCGCGTACCCTTCAAATGGATAGTCCAAAGCTAAACATAGCCATTAGAACCAGCTGACACTAAGGAGTACAAAATAAATTTGCAAAAACTCACCCTTTTATTCATCAGTAGGGAATGAAGATTGCCATAAAAATAAAACTGTAACCAAGCAGGTTTTTTTAACAACTTCATCAATTAATAAAACAATCTTATTACCTTTTTAAGATTTATTTTATTACTTATAGTTACCTTGTTATAAATATCAAACGTACCTAATATCACATTTACCTTTTTTAAATACTACAAAACAGCTTAACACAAACTCATAAAAAGAGAATCAGAAATATTTGCCAAGTAAGTGTAATTATCGTCAAAAACTAGTTTTTGTAAATTTTCATATATTAAAAGCATAGATATAATACAGTTATGAAAAAAAAAAAATTGGACCTGATCGACCTGATTAGGAAACGGTAGCTTTGACACGCCGTTTGTTTATCTGGCTCACTCGGTCACAACTCTTGCGCAAAAACGATCTGGTCCAGTTTATTTTCAACTGTAGTGTTTTAAACAAGTTGTCATAATAGAAAAGTGCTTTATTGAAACGGAAGGATTATGGTATATGCATTTAATTTATGACACTTTACCTGACTTTACAAGTTCATCCCTTCCTTCACCTCTGACAAGACAACTTGGGAATGTGGGGAATGCCAGGCCTCCACCGTGGTCCGGATTCCACGTTGAAGTGTAGGTCCTTCATTGCATCTCACAATCACCCTACCACTACACATTAGATAAGTGCGTATAACCCGAATGGGTAGTAAGACGCGGTGCTAATAATAATAATAATAATAATAATAATAATAATAATAATATAGGTTCATAAAGAAATCGATTTTCTAGAAAACAATTTAAATTTAAATCGATTTTTTTTTAGCACCGCGTATTACTACACGTTTTAAATATACGCTTTTGTACTTTATTACGCTATTGGTTTTAGGAATTCGGGAGGCTATATTTAGATGAAATGCACCAGCATTTACGCGGAAGGAAAGTGGAAAACCAGTTAGGAGAGACTACCCTCAGTACATCAGACGAAGATTCGAACCTCGATCTCCTCGTCATCGGCAGTCTAGTCTACTGCGAGAGTAGCGCGTTAGACCACGCGGTCACCAAAGCGAGTAAACTTATATCAAATTTGATTCAATGTAGATCATTAAAAGAGATCAAGTCTCAATATACTAAATCATATGCCAGCATTTAAATATAGATAAGTGCTATGCAAAGTCTAGGATATTTACTTGACACGGGCGAATAGTTAAAACAATTAAACTTTTTATGATACCGAAAATATGTATATTTGAGTTATTTGTTCGAATTAAATTTGGAGTAGTAACCACATTTAATAAATAAACGTTTGCTTTTTTATTAAGTATGTATATGAGTAAAGCAATAACTATTTATCTAGTAGTTATTATTATTATTTAGCACCGCGTCTTACTACCCGTTCGGGTTATACGCTTTAAGTACTAATTACGCTAATTGATTGGGAAATTGGGAAGGTTAAATTTGAGGAAGTGAACCCGCATTTGCGTGGAGGGAGAGTGGAAAACCATTATGAAAAAACCACCCCCAGTTCACCAGACCGAGATTCGAGCCTCGATCTCACCGTCCTCGGCGGTCGAGTTCAACACGACTAGCGCGTTAGCCAACTACGCCACCGAGGCGGGTATCTAAATGTTAAATTATGGTCGTGAGAAATTGTGAGAACGGCTTAGAAGAGGATTCTATAGTGCAAGTGATAGAAGGGAACTGGACGAGAAGGTTAGATTTTAAGGCTATGCACCAACATCCACCAAGATATAAGATGAAAAACTACACATGGGGTCAAATGCTACAGGGCAGAATTAAATCTCGATATTCTGAATAAAAGTCCTCTTTAATTTTGTTGTTGGTTCCGATTACCTATTTGATGGGTTTAGAAAAGTTTAGTTGTCGTTGAAAGTTTCACTGTAAGTGAATTGACACTAAGCGAATTAGTGCAATGTTATGCACGCCACTACAAGAATAGAAGACTAGTGTAAGGTTGACACGAGGGGTTTGAGTATCCATTTCAAAGCGCCAGTAGTGTTCCTACTAGACGGCGCGTCTAAACTTGGCAACATTGTCGGCCAGCCAGTTAACTAGTAACCTCATTACCCACAGAGCCACCGAGACCAGTTCATAATCTTCACATTCCACACTAGAATTTAATAGCGCGTGCCGCAAGGTTAAGGTGGGATGCGAGAATAATAATAATAATAATAATTAGCACCACGTCTTACTACCCGTTCGGGTTATACGCTTTCAGTACTAATTACTCTAATGGATTAGGAATTGGGAAGGTTAAGTTAGAGGAAAGTGAACCCGCATTTATGTGGAGGGAGAGTGGAAAAATATTTAGGAACACACCCCCGCCCCCCAGTTCACCCGACCGAGATTCGAACCTCGATCTCCCCGTTCTCGGCAGTCGAGCTCAACACGACAAGCGCAATAGCCAACTACGCCACCGAGGCGGGCCGGGATGCGAGAAAAGACCAGTGTTTTTTTTGTTGTTGCCGTTTTTAAGGCAAAACATAATTTTGGTCAAAATAAATCAAATATTGCTTCAGTAAAAACACAAGAGTTTAATTTTTTTCACATGTTGATATCAACAGTCCCCGAATATTTGTCATGAGCATGGTGGTATTATCTAACAAACATTTTAAATGAAGAGGAAAAAGCCCCCAGTGAATTCCAGAACATCCTCGACAGATATTCAAGAAATTTTGAGGTTGCCATGTGAAGAAAATTAAATTCTATGTTCTTACTGGAATAATTTTTTCATTTATTTTGGCCAAAAAAAATGTTTTGCCATATTTTTTTTTTGCAAAAACACTGGGATTTTCTCGCGTCCCTTTCCATTCCACCATTCCACGCTTATAAAATACTAATTACTGTTAATATATTTAGTGTATCACATTGCGATCGGCCAACCATTCGATTACATACAATAATGCTAGCTTAAAGCTGGGTGTATTGATAAGTTTGAATATTATTGGCGTTCCTAGTTGATTAAAAATTCAAAAATTACCATTAAAACAAACACAAAATGTAGTACTCTTAATCATTCATTCAACCCCGCATGCTTTCATAACAGTAGCCCATATCTGATATGGATGAACAACCATTGTCTAAATCACAAACCTGAACAATCTTGCATAAGGCCGAGGCCAATTTTTGGTTTATGTACCGCGTCTTATTTATTACCCACCAGGATTATCCGCAAGTGCACATTAATGGGGAAGGGATGAGGAAAATATCATTTATAAGAATTTTACCAGTATTTGCGTCAAGCTGGAGAGTTAGAAAACATAATTAGGAAAATACACCTCAGTAAACTTACCCAGGATTCTAAACACATTACCCGCCTCGGTGGCGTAGTTGGCTAACGCACTTGTCGTGTTGAGCTCGACTGCTGAGGACGAGGAGATCAAGGTTCGAATCTCGGTCGGGTGAACTGGGGGTGGCTTTTACTAAATGGTTTTCCACTCTCCCTCCACGCAAATGCGGGTTCATTTCCTCTAATTAAACCTCCCCAATTCCTAATCCATTAGAGTAATTAATACTTAAAGCGTATAACCCGAACGGGTAGTAAGACGCGGTGCTAAATATTATATTATTCTAAACACATCCTCCACATCACCGAAAAACCCATACTAAGGGAAACTGACGCCTTTGTCCACGTACCCATCGATGCAGGTTTAAAAGTAATTATTTTAAATCAACAATTTAAAGTGAATGAAAAAAAGAGGCGTTAATCGTTTAAATTTTAAGGCATGTTGATACTTATTAGTGACATGTCGTACGTTTACACAGGCACAGATTTTCCACAAGTCATGTTTTTTTAGGAAAAACCCATACTAAGGGAAACTGACGCCTTTGTCCACGTACCCATCGATGCAGGTTTAAAAGTAATTATTTTAAATCAACAATTTAAAGTGAATGAAAAAAAAGAGGCGTTAATCGTTTAAATTTTAAGGCATGTTGATACTTATTAGTGACATGTCGTACGTTTACACAGGCACAGATTTTCCACAAGTCATGTTTTTTTAGCACCACATATTAATACCCGTGTGGATTATACGCTTATATACTAGCTCGCTTTTCTCGTTGGAGGCTCCGCCCCTAAACCCCCAGTGGGTTTTCTTTGCAAGTGGATGTAAACTAATGTTTTTTGATAGGTTTAGCCACAAGAGACCTCCAAAGAAAGGTCCGCACCTACTTTAAAGTTGATCCACTATTTTGAAGTTTTTTCGGGGTAATTTTTTTTTTTTTTAATTATTGGAATTTTACCGTCGGTTACAGGCTAGAACCTATAAGTTCGCCAAATTTCAAGTTTCTAACTCATCCGGAAATGGGTAAACATTAATGTCAGTGAGTGAGTCAGCCTTGTGGCTTTGTAGTAGTATAAATAATATAATTACGCTACTCGCTTAAGAGATTAGGAAGGTTATATTTAGAGGAAATGTACCCGCATTTTCGTGGAGGGAGATTGGAACACAAGTTTGGAGAAAAAAAACTCCCAGCACAGCCGACCGAGATTCGAACCTCCATCAGCAGTCTAATCTGCTGCGAGAGTAGCGCGTTAGACCACGCGGCCATAGGGGCGAGTCAGGTCGAATTTAATAAGTGTTGTAGTGTTATAGTAAAACTCTATGTGTTTCTACGTTTCATTTTACATGTTTCAGAAAAAAAAAAAAAAAGTTCATTTACATTGTTTACTTCTTGTTTCTGGGTCAACTAACACTCACGCACAAACACGCGGATTATATTTAGAAACATACTAAGTGTGTGTAAGTTAACTGCTTCAAGTAAAAGATAAATAAAAATATAGTTTTGTATATTTTTTCTAATTGTATCAAATTGCTTAGATTTTTTTTTAACTTCTACTTAACATTTGAGGTAATTATGTTTGCAGTTTTTGTATTAAAATTTTTTGGGACAAATAAAATTATAATATTAATTCCGTAGATAAGTTTTTTTTTAAATTTCTACATAATATAATCTCAAGAGTTGTTTTTTTATATCATGAACATCACGGAATTTGAAAAAGGCCTTTTTTATCGTGATTTAAAAATTTTCTGTTTGTATGTCACTATTAATTTGATATAATTATGTAGAAAATTAAATTAAAATTATACCCTCACGATCACTTTCATCCAATATTAACAAAAGTATAAAAACATATAAATGAGAGGAACGATACAAATTTCAATTGTATGATTCTAAAGAGGAATGTATATATCAGATCGGGTCTTGCAAACATATTATATATACATACTCGCATTGGGAATATATATAAATTCCCAATGTGGGGGTGTCTTTCCACACCCTCCACCCATGTATGAACCAGAAAGATGAAACTTAGCACACTTATAATCTAGACCGCGGGATAGGACCTAACAATACCAGATTTTCGATTTGTATAATTATTTAATTAAATAAAAATATAATCAAAATATTTCACTCTCACTTTACCCACGTTTACGTAATCACTGACAAAAACATACTTTTTATTTTACAAACAAAGCCAAATCTTCCATGCACTTATCGATTGAAGGTTAGGTTTATTTAGATTGGTTAGTGTTGTTACCAGTTTGTCGTTGACATGCCTAAATACTAGTGGTGTATAAAATATTTATCAAATGCAGTTTTGGAAATAGATATATAATAGCTTACGTTTATTAAGTTTGAGAGTTATTCCCAAAGCTATAAAACTTCGTATTCACTCAAAGAATTACAAGACACTATGCCCAAGGCTGTGAGATAAGATTAAAAAAGGCCTTCAGAATCCACGGGGGTCATAAAAATAAAACAAGACAATTATACATATATATGTTCCTAGTGATAATGACGCTGATAGTAGACCCTACGCACTTCCTAGAGAGATAATGGCCGTCCTATATACAATAGATAACATTTCACATCCGCAGAGAAGGAATTATTGAGATCAGAGCACAGGGCGGTAAATTATATAATTATAGGAGCAGTCACAGGGCTTTTAACCATTCTAAATCGTAGCAGTTCAGTATTTTTGGATTTGGGCGTATACAATATGAAGAGGAACTAAATGAAAAGTCATGTTTCTAAAACATCATTTTGTGAAAATACGTAAAAGCGCAAATACATTTTTGACAAAATTTTAATTAAAATTATTAAATAAATTAAATCATTTGAAAATTGGCCTTGTATATTTTTTTAAACTAAAACAAAACTTTAAAGCTGTAGTAGACACAGGAAAATCATGAGACAGACAAACCGTCCAGGCCATCCTTTAATAACTTCCAAAACAGGGGCATTATTCTTTCATCGCACTTGGTCACAATTGGTGGGGAGGTAAGAGTTCGAATCCAGATCCCAGATGCAATTTGGATGATTATCCGTATCAACCTTTTCGCTAATGCTGGTGTTTATCCTTTTAACTATTCTGCCCACCTCTACCCCCGGTACTAAACCGTTAATAACCCTTATTTGTTTGAGTACTCGTCCGGGCTATCAACATTTAATTGCACTAGCAGAGTAGGGATGAGACATGTGGAATTCAGAGCAAGTGCACCCACAACTGAAGTGTGGAAACCCATTTATGAAAAATCACCTTCAGTATACCCGGATCTGGATTCAAACCTCATATTCCCCCGTCACTGGCAAATTAGAGTAAACGAGCTTAACGCTTAATCCGCATGATCACCGATGCAAGTAGCCCTTGTATTTAACGTACACTTAGTTTACTCCGAAAGGTATCAAGCTTACCTTACATTATTCCACTATGGTATAGCCAAGGTAAAACTGCTACCTTTCAAGATAAACGGAGTGTACTATGATTATGATAAAACAACTGTAAAATAACGTGTCTTGAAATCGTTGTCAGGGTTTGTTTGTTTGCAAATACATTAAAGCAAGAATCACATAGAATATAAGTAGATATCAGCCCCTAGGGGCTCTCGAATACTGGCACTACACAGAATACATAAAACGTAAATGAAAATCGTTGGCGCCCAATGGGGTGATAATGAGCCGTCTTTGGGTTGGGAGTGGGTGAACATAAAAAAAACACCGCCCCATCACACATAAATGGGTCGACAGGACCATAATGTATAAAGGGTACCAGTGGCGGATCGTAGCTAAAATTAGTGGGAGTGCTGCTCCAGAAAATGTTTAACCTTTGTTTTAAAATTGTGTAAAAGAGGGGGGGAAAACATGTATAAAAAGAAAATTTATTCAGGAAGTTGATAAAATCTTAACAAAAAAAACTTGTTTACTTACTTTAACTTAAATTGTTACAGTTCAAGCTTGATCTATTCATTTAAAAATGAAATCCATTCTTCTTGTTTTAATTTATACAAAAGTTCAATAATTTTCTCCTTGATCTCTGGATGACAATTGAGGAAATTTTTCACCATTGAAAGTACTGCAAGCGCATTTAGTCTTTCTGTTAAATAAAATAACCTAAAAAAAATTAATCAAATAGAATAGCTGGACACAGAATAATAATCTAACTCTACACTCTTCAACATTTTATCACATTCAAGAATACGGTACACGGTTTTTAAGCACAACACACGCTGAGTAAAAAAAACATTCGTTCCACCAACACGCCAGAGCCGGCACTGCGAGAACAACAGTGCTCTCTCTACCTGGCAGTCCCACCTTCCTCTCCACTTCCCTCATATATGCACACGTGCAAACAGTCAAACACCACGTCACTGGCACTGTGAAGCGCACAGTTCCATACAAAGATTTTTGTATCTTTTTCATAAACTGGGGGATGGCTATTGAAGTACTGACATTAAGCTTAAGGAATATATATTGTACTACAAAAAAAAAAGAGAATTAAGGAAAAAATGACTCATCATATTAAATGTTATCGATAATATCAAGTGGAAATAGGGGGCGCTGAAACGGAGGAAGAGGAAAGAAACCAGAAGTGGCTAAAAAACAAAAAGGAAAATAATGTACAGATGACAACGATCAGGCGAGCCGCAGGGGTAGGTCGGAGTAAAATAATAATTCAACACCAGGGCTACGATAACATTTCCATATGTAGCCCTGCGTGAAAATAAAATAAAGTTCCCCAGATGGGTGATTCCTGCCCATCTGGTGGAGTGAAACTGAAGCTGAGTATGAATAAAAATTATTGGTGCAATGGAAATTAATAGTACTGCCCACTCCTCGTGGGCAGATTTAAAATAAAGTGAATTGTGTTATGGGGTGACGAGATAAATATAAGTAACACAAACAGTATAGGGAAGACATGAGGACGACACAAAGATGTAGCAAAAAGGACCGGACATTGAACCATCCGACCCCGGTTCGACGACCGGCCAGTGCAAATCTATTGATGTGGTCCGATAGACGGAGTCTCCGGGGTCGGTCTAGGGGATGACGTAGTGATTTCCATTCGTAATCCTTGTGGGAAATGAAAAATAAACTTTTACCAGAGGGAGATATCAGCCCTTCTGGTGCTGACACATAAATGGGGGGAGCAAATAAACATTTTTGGTAGCGATTTGAAACGGGGATTGATGCCCACTCTTCGTTGGGCAGACTATGATTGGTGGGGGTGTACTATAGTTAGTTTGTAACTATTGAGGGAACTTATATTGTGAAAAATGCCTGTGGGAAGACAGGGAACATGGGGAGAAGACAGTTTTACAATAACGAGGGAGAAGACTAGGACACACCGGCCCCCAGTTCGGGGACCAGCTAGGACACAATTATTATATTTATTGAGGGGGACACTCACTCACAAGCACAACAGCGAAATATGCATTTTACACAGACAGGAAAATGAAATAAAAGAGACCCTCATCTCTACTTCAGAGTGAGGCGGGTGTTAAAACTGACCAATCAACGTAGTGTGCAGGATAGCGTGGCTGACTTAGTGATTTTAGGCACTAGTTGATTTTAACATGGAAAAAAAGGTGTAAAATGATACTCTTTTGGTTATGACACTGTATTGAACATACAAAGTAGTATATTAATTGTCAGAGCGGACCAACGCATTTGATTGCCTACATCAATAAATCAACATTTGACAAAATAGTAAGTCATCGACTTAAGTATCATTCAAAGGCTATAATATCACCACGACCAACTCGAAGTGACTAAATATTTATTCCCTTATTAGAAAATTAAATATTCTATATTTAAATATATTATCTGCCAACTTGTTAGACGGAAAGTGGGCGGCGCTCTGCAGGTTTTGACTTGAGCCTCACGGTCTTGAAATTATTTTCCACTTGCTTCTGGAAACCGAGCGCTATTTCTTCTCAATAAAACAGTTCGGCAATGAACTGATAGCTCTGCTGAGGTACTTATTTACCACCTTATGACATTTCCTCTTCCTATTAGCCATACTTACAACATTTCCACTCTCCCTGCATTGTTTGCTCCTGCACTGCATTAATACATACACACATATAGTATACATATAGTATACATATACACATATGGATTATATACATATACACATATATGTATGTATACATATATACATATAAACATACACACACATATATATAAATACACATATATGTTTATATATATCTATTGTTTAAAGACTATTTTGACGTATGCATGTTTCCAGAAATAATTTTACAAGCCATGTTAACGAATTTCCCAACCATCGTAAGTTTATGATATTTTCTAAAAAAAGATACAAAAACATAAAATTATTTCAAGGTTTAAGTTAACATAATATGTGACGAACAAAATTTTTTAAAATCATTTAGAAATTTGTGATTTTTGGTTAAAATTTATTAACATGAGGAGTTATATATCTTAGCTTGCCTCTTTAATTTATTGTAAACACAGTTAATACGTTTTTAAAGCAATACAAACTAATTTTTACATTGAGAAAAATATAATTTAGTTTTATAAACATAGATATTAATTATTTTATTTTATTAATTTATTATTTAATAATTTATAGTAATAAAAACGGGACATAAATAAGCCTATGGATTTCTATTTATTTTGTTGAAAATACATTTTAGGTAAAATGTTATTGTCAGGAAATCTTTAGTACAAATGTCACGACCAAAACACGAAGTCTAACAAGTTCTCAAAACTACCGGCCACTTCCAGCTTTGGCCAATTTAATCAGCCAAACTACTTTACATATTAAATTTACCAGTAGATAGGGCTTTGACCGGCCAGGTTCTTGATATGATCGTAGGAAACTGACCAAAGCAAATAATTTTCTTCAACTCACTTATATTTAATTAAGTGTAATTATAGGCATTTTGTGAAAGTTTAACAAATCACATAAAAGATATATTAGGTTAGAGCTGGGACTACAGTGGGGGGAAAAAACCCCAAGGCGGGACCGTAAATCAACATGTCAAAACTTGTACCAACCATGTGGATTAGAGGACCAGGCTGTCGTGGTCAATTCGCACTTTTACCGACCAGAACGCGAATTTAAACATTCCCACATCAACGTTTCGCGATTTGACTGGATCAGCTGACCAATGTACGAAATAATCCAGCAAGATCGCGAAGTATCCAGTCGCGAGCCTTGGCCTTTGCATATACATATTATTCAGACAAAGGTCGGATTTTGTGCTTAAAGATGTAAAAGGAATAAAATCCCCTCGTACACCGATGATATTAAGCTGAAATTTCAGAGTTATATTGATTTTAAACCAATTAAATGTATTTAAAGCAAAAAAAATAATCTTAAACTGTTAATTTAATATAGGAGATGCCAGTAGGGTTGACTGCATATTAATTATATAGACTATGAGTCTTTAAGTAAGGATGTGAGCAAGAGCAGAAGATTGAGGGTGTTTTTAAATTGGTGTGAATTGTGGTGCAGCACCTTAACGCACCTTTAAACCTCATTTTCATATTTAAAATTCGATGGTGAATACTACCAGAAAAATGTAAGAAGAAAGAAGTGAACATTGATTGCTTTAATGTTGTTTTTAAGTTGTATGTGCGAGCAATTAAAAAAAACAAAAAAAAACACAGTCATGACAACATTACCGAGGTTTAAAACGTATAGCCCCTGAAAGTATACAGACGCGCCGGTCACAAGTGCTGAATAGGTGTACTAACGCAAAGTCACAAGGCGAAGTTAAGTGAGCAGCGATGAAGCACTTGTACAATTATTACTATTGTTTCGTATAAAATGTTTTTTTTTTGTATGGATGAATATAATTATAAAAAGTAAATATATTCATTTGATAATAATTCCCGATTTTTATAATTTGTATAGAAAAATACAAATTCAAAATTTCAAATATATTGAAGTGGAACCGGAAATTTCAGAAAACGTCCACATATTTCAATAGCGATTTATTTAGTTATAGACCTACCAAACTAATTTTGATTAGTTTTTTAATAAAACCTTTTACTTGGAGGATTTGTCATATTATAATTCACAAATTTTCAATAGCACAGCGGCAATCTCTCTCTCTCTCTCTCTCTATATATATATATATGGAGGTCATTAAGACAAGGTTAAAATCTCTTAAAAAAAAACGGCATTGACCTGAAGATTTGACCAAAAATTACATAAAAAGATAGACTTCCTACAAACCCCGGGAATTGTACTAGCAAGAAAGTTGACTCAAGCGTTTCTTCACCTGGGCAAGAATATTTTTAACTGTAGGTGTTTTGGGTGGAGAGCTACGTATGTACAGAGTCTGGTTAAAACACACAAATAAGATCAATTATTATAAATAAACAAATACGGACAGATATAAATGACTTAAATACTAGAACAAGGGTTGGTTTTCTAAAGGAGGTATATGTATGTGCACACTTCGTTTAATATTAAAGGTGTCGGTGACCTGGCGGTCTAGGGGTAAGGTGTCAGACTTCTATGCTGGCATCCGGAGTTCAATCCTCGGTCCCGGCAAAGATTTATCTGATTACCAAACCCTTCCTTCACCTCTGACAAGACATCTTGTGAATGTGAGGAACGCCAGGTCTCCACCGTGGTTCGGATTCCACGTTAAACTGTAGGTCCATCCTTTCATCTCACAATCACCCTACCATTACACATTAGCGTAAGTGCGGATAACCCGAACGGGTAGTAAGACGCAGTGTTAATAATAATAATAATAATATGAAAGGTAGCCAGATTTCCTTGACAAGTTACCCTATGGTCCGAGTGCGCCGTAGTGAGAACGTGCCCGGTAGGTTAGATACCTTTCGGGTTTAGCGAACTGTTTTACTTTTTAAAAGTTGATGTAAAGAAAAAGTCTGGTGATTAGTTTCAAAATCCTTTTTCTAAATTATTTTATTATCACGTGGGATTTATTTCAAGTGAGGTTTTCACGTTCATCAGATTTATCTGTTTTTTCCAGAAGTAATTTCCATTTTTATAGACACTTTGGAAAATAAGTGAGGAATGAAATTTTATTTTTCGTAAAAGTGATCAGTGTGAAGTCATATCATTGGTTCTTAAAACAGGACGATTTGAGATTGGTGAGTAAATACATATATGCAGTCGCTACGCAACCCAGTTTTTCAGAGGAAATATGATCGAATAAGCGCGCTCAGTTCTTCAGTTTAGCTTTTCTTAGTTGTGTCCGAAAAAAAAGAAAGAAAAGAAAAGGCAAAACACAGGAAAATGTATTCTTCTTCTGATAAATAGAGAGAAAATACAACCATCTCTTCAAATGTTTGTTACACAATAAATGCCAAATTCGTTGACCAATTTTAACGAAATTTGGCAGGAACAATCTTTGAACTTAAGCTGAATAATGTATTTATATAGTTTTTCGACCTGGTTATCCGTTTAAAGATGGCTGCCCCCAAAATGTCTGCCTGTCCGTTTTTTTTATGCTAGGTGTCCACGACAACTGGCAAATTCATGGACCAATTTTAACGAAATTTGGGAGGGGCATTCTTTGAACCTTGGCTTAAACAAAACAGTTCGCTGTGTTTTTCCTGCTTCCTCAGGTGCGTATCAACCTTAGTTTTGTACTCTATACATACCATCTCTTCTGTATGTGGCCTACTTTGTCTCATAAACAGTCGAACACTTTTTGAACTATTTATTTTGCATTTATAAAAGTGTGCAGTCAATAGAGGTACTGCCCGCTTAGGTGGAGTAGTTATATAACGCGCTAGTTTCGTGGTGAGGTAGAATACCGAGGACGGGGAGATCAAGGTTCGAATCTCGGTCAGGCGATCTAGGGGTAGTTTTCCCTAAATGGTTTTCCACTTTACCTCCACGCAAATGCGAATTCACTTCCCCTAAATTCAACCTGCCAAATTCCTAATCCATTAGCGTAATTAGTACTTGAGCGTTTAACTCAAACGGGTAGTAAGACAAGGTGCTCAATAAAAAAATTAATATAATAAAAAATATAGGTGTTCTAAGAAAACAAACACAAACATACAAAAATAAGAGTATTTATCTAAATTAACAAACACTTAAACACTATTTTTTGACAAATATCTCCAGCAATTTTGATGAAACTCTTTTGTTGAACGTTCCCTGATTTTTTTTAAAATATTTATTTTCCAATATTTTATATACAAGTTAGTAAAAAAAAATTCGTTATTGACACGGTTTTTCATTAAATTCTTGACATAGGAATTATTAAATATATATATTTTGGGGCATTTGTAAAATCGTATGAGTTGAAGATCAATCTAATAATTATTATTTACATTTCTTTTTGAATAAAATTTCGCCCAAAAATAGGCACAAAGGCCTCGAGTGTAGGATGGTGAACTGATTGAGTCTACTTGTCATCTACGACCAAGGATTCCAACCAGACTTGAAAGTAACGCTAATGTTGCGACATTTGTTTCAACTTTTCCTATTCAGGACTGTGGAACGCCAGTCGCGCCATCGTAAGGTATTATTATTATTATTACTAGCACCGCGTCTTACTACCCGTTCGGGTTATACGCACTTACGATCATGTGTAATGGTAGGGTGATTGTGAGATGAAACAAATGACCTACAGTATAACGTGGTATCCGAACCACGGTGGAGGCCTGGAATTCCCCACATTCACAAGTTGTGATTAATACACGTCTCGTCAGAGGTGAAGGAAGGGTTTTTTGGTCAGATAAATCTGTGCCGGGACCAAGGATTGAACCCCGGATCCCTAACACAGATCATCATCGTAAGGTCGTTTAGGTGTAGTTTTATTAGTCATACGACCAATGAAGCCATATTTAGTCCGAAAGGAAGAGATTGGGCTCGATTGAAAAGACCTTGCCCGACCTTGGCATTCGCCAGACGAGTTATATTGTCTATAGTCACGAGCAAATGTAGTACAATTTTCATAGAGGAACTTTTAACAAATATTTAGAAATATTTTTGCGGCCAAAATTGATATCGATTTGTTTTATTACTAAAGTTATTTCATAGGTAATGATAATATATTAAAAGTGACAGCTGCAGATCATATAACTTGACGTATGAATGCATGAAAGTAGATATCGTAGTTTTTCTAATCGGATAGTATTATAACATGGATTTACAAGTATTATGATTTGATTTTTGATGTATGACTTACTTTTTGTTAGAATCTGTTTATGTTACTCATTTTTCCTTGACCAACGCGTACCAGTAAGGCCACGTGCGGCTTCCGGAACCCTCCTCCTAGATAACATACTTCGAGTATAGACACAACACCCAGCACCCCGGCCGTTAATCCATAACCATGAAAGTGGAAATCAGCACTTCACCAATAACAGATTTTCCGGTCGTGCCGGAAATCAAACACGGGACCCTTAGTTTAATATACAGACACGCTACCGACTGAACTAAGTCATCGGACAAGACTGTACTCCCCCAAGAGAAATCAAATTTGATTAAGGTGCGGGTGGTAGGTAAGGCGAGTTAACCGCAGTATTTTTGCAGATTTTGTATTAAAAAAATGTTTTTGGTCAAAATACAATAAATATTTCTCCAATAGAAACATAGAGTTTAATTTTATTTATATGGTAACATCAACCGTTCTTGAACATCCATCGAGGATGTCAGCTGAAATTTAATGACAGTTTTTTCTCTTAATTTAAAAAAAATGGCTAGCCTAATGCTGCTATGCTCATGAGAGATATTCAACAACTGTTGATATCACCATGTGAAGAAAAGTATACTCTAAGTTTCTAATAAAGAAATATTGTATTTATTTTGGCCAAAAATATGTTCTCTACATCCCCAATTTAAATCGTGTATAAAACATTATAATATAAGCTAGAGACTAGTTTAAATTGACCAAAGGCTCTAGAAAGACGAATAAACTATTGAGTTGATATTTTGTCTATACATGCATTTTTTAAAGTAGGATTAATGAAATCATAATTAATTATTTTAAATGCATATTTATACTAAAATGCAAATTTATTTTGAACATTGTTCCCCAATTTTTTTCCATAAGGTATACATCGCACTAGTGTGATTTAACAAGAGTGTTTGTACACCCGACAAATACTGGGATCATTGTAATCTAGGGTGGATCTATTATTTAAAAAAAAGTTTGAGTTGAAAATAGGTAGGCCCAACAACGTTTAATATCCGGGAAGACATCTTTAATTTCATAATTCTAAGGTATGTATAGCATTACATAACCTATTTTTGTAGTTGTATCATTTATATAAATGCATTTGCAAACCCCCTTCCCCTGGAGTAAAATCTGGAACTACCAATACAATTGTTCGTCCATGATTGTAAAGTACTAAATTTATCTAAAAGCTCCTTAAAAGTAATGTTCATCATTAAGTTTTCTTATTTTAGCATTTTTGGTCTATAGAGAGTATCTAAAAAAAGTATTATAAAATTCCCCTGATTTATTCAGATTTTCCAGACAACTTTAAAAAAAATCCTGGCTTTACCTTTTTGCAGTTCTTGCTGAATGCCCATTTTTTCCATGTGTTATATTGATCACATATTTTAGAAAACAATCCTAATAGCTACCAAATAACAACATTCTTATATATTTTTTTAAACCAGTATTTGATGTTTTTGGTAATATGTGTGTCCCTGAGTAAAGGTGTTATAAAACCAACACCGTACAACCATCTTTGTTAAGACTGTCCTGTCTATGCAATGCATTTTGTTAATATCGAGAAACCAAATCTCTCACTTTAGTTTTAAATTTTAGGTGCAGAGGTAGTCAATTACTTAAATTCCCTGACTTTTCCTTATGTTTGATTAAATTCTCTGACATTTCCCTGTTTTTTTTCATCTGTAGCCAACATGCTATAGTTGAGTAATTTAATTTCCTTATACACAGTATCCTTATTAGAGCATAGTAATAATAAAAAGCGTATAACCCGAACGGGTAGTAAGACGCGGTGCTAAATATTATTATTATTAATAATAATAATAAAATTTGTACCACATCTTACTACACGTCCGGCCTTCTGCATTTAATTATGATAATGGGGTGTGTATGAGGAAGGTATAACTTAGAGGTGAATTATCTTGGTTTACATATAGGGAAAGGGAAAAACCATTTAGAAAAAGAAAAAAAAATCGGTACATTCGGCTGAAATCCAAACCCCGACCTTCCTGTAACTGAGATCCTAACCGATACGTATAATAATTACAGGGCTAAGAGCAACAGCAGTAGATATAAATAAAAAAACAATAAGCCTCTGTGACAGCGACAATAAAAA
>CABFOV010000894.1:0-27965 GCA_902141375.1 Timema poppense
CTCACAATCACCCTACCATTACACATTAGCGTAAGTGCGTATAACCCGAACGGGTAGTAAGACGCGGTGCTAATAATAAACTGTTTGTATATGCTCAAAATGTAGTGAATGAACAATACTTGTGTGTTGTATTATTTTTTTGTCGCGTTGTCTTACTACCTGTTCGGGCGATACGCGGCGTATTTGTCACGGTTCCAATAGATCAAAACCCACTTTTGTGGCCGCATCGTGTAAGGCATCACTCTCACAGTAGACTAGACTGCCTGTGTCGGGGAGATCGAGGTTCGAATCTCGGTCGGGTGTAATGAGTTTTTTCCAAAAGTGTTTCTCCTTCTATGCAAATGCGTGTACACTCCCTCCAAACATAACCTCTTTCACCCCTAAAACCATTAGCGTACTAAATACATAAGCGTACAGCCTGAACAGGTAGTAAGCTGCGGTGCTAAAAAAAAAACCTCAAAGACTCATTCGAAAACGAGGTATTCACTATGGAAACTTCGTGAGCGTGTCATTAGTAGGTGCAGGGATAGATAAGTAAAGAAATAAACTGGCTGACTCTTGTTATACGTTGTGAGCGAGCCATAAAAATAAAACGGTTTGTGCCAAAAACCTATGCGTGCCACGAGCGTACCATATTGACCCTTTTAGAATTTGCAGGATAGCCAACATTGCAAAAGGTCACTATATTTATCTCACAGCTGTTGAATGGGAGGATAAGTAACACCCGTCAGGACGTATTAATACATAAAAGAAGCTCTGTGTCAGATGTTAGAAATGTCGGATAAGCGTAAATAGACGGTACGCCGACTAAATTTCGGAACCGGTTCTCATTCCATAAAAAAGAAACGTGTGGTGTTAAGAAATGCGAGTAGAATTTTGATTACTTATATAGCCTACACTACAGGAACCCGTACAGGTAACCACGTGGTCTCAGGCGTCAGGCTCGCACTGCACAAGGTCACCGTTGACGGAGAAGTTGAGGTTAGAATCCTGAACAGGTGCTGTGCACTGAAAGTGGTCTACCACCGCGTATTTTTAAACGGTGGTTTTCCCATCCTCTTTCCATATTAATAAGGGTGCACTTCCTCTTTACTATTTTCCTCATCTAGGCTCTTTCCCCCTCATATATATCATATAATATATACATGTATGTGTATGTATATGTGTGTATGTAACAAAAGTCCGGATATTTTCAAAATTAACTCAAAACTAATTTAAGTTATGTAAGATCAATCAAAACAAATAAGTTGACTTATATAACAATAAGAAATAGCACATTTACTACTGTTAACTGTTTCTGCCAATCTATATTTTTTATATTTATTGGTAATATAAATAAAGAATGTTTTTAAATATTATCGACTCACCATTGTAGCCAATTTATAAGTAAAAAAAAAAGTTTATTCAAAAAGGGACTCGCGGGTTTGGAACCTTAACAATATGATTTTTGCGGTCGTTTAAAAAGAACAACAAAAAAACTTAACACTAAAAATATATGCATTACCAAAGAAAAATAATATAACATACTATGTATATTAATTACAACGAATTAATACATTGTTATTTAACAAACTTTCGTATTTACATCAATATTCGTTAATAAAGAAAGTTTCAATCAAAAAACAAACGTATAAATTATATAAAGAATAGATTTACAGTACCTAGTCAAAAGTTTAAATTAAAAGTTAATGGAAGTGAAGATGATCACAGATTACTCTTCAAGATGCGTTGGAAAGACATATGGCAGGCAGTTTTGGCACAAACGCAAAGTTTTCTTTTTCCCCTACTATTATCTAGGTGAGTCATGGAGTTTAAAAATCATCCTTTAAGAAAGTAAATCAATTCATCACAAATTAAAATTTGTAATTATGCTACGTGACTTTTAACAGGCCTACATAAAGATTTATTTGAATTGCTATTGAATATTCATTGTTGTACTTTAATAAAGCTAAAGACTAGATTTGGAAGGTTTTCAAACTCCACTAATTGATTTTTTTTTTCTATCTAATTTATACTCATACTTTAGTAAGACTTTTTCAACTCAACTCGTGAATTCTTGATGAGCAATTACAATGCGGTAATCAGGCCCATCACAAGGGGGTTAGGGGTGACTATTTGTACCATGGTACCGGGCCAGGGACTTCCAGGGACCCTGGCTCAAAATCCATATTAACAAATTTAAAAAAAACTTGTAGTAAATGAAATAAAATAATGCCACCAACGGCCTCAATTGGAAGGCGTGTTAGTATAAACATCTGATATTGTGAGCGGTGAGTGACATAACGAAAGGTATGAGTTATGTTATGATGACTCAGTAAACAAGCAAACTAGAATAGCGGACATGAAAGAGAGGTGTCGACAAGCCATAGGTGGAAACCAGGCCGAACGCGGGCTTAAAGAGCAGTGTACGGAGCCCCTCGTGGCTGGTTGATTACGGAAGATCGTAGCCAGGAGGTCATGCTGCTGGTCACGAGGTTACGGGGCTAAGTCGTCGGGGCTGCCACTCGAGCCCAGGAAACCAGGGTTGATGTCCGTGCAGGGACCGCCTAGTTGTCAGCCAGGCCGTAGGTAACACCTCATACCCCCCTCGTTCAGTCACTCGCTTCCTTATAACCACTAAGGTCGTCATTGTGACTCCATTCTAACATCACATTTGTAGTAGAATTTTAATATTCATAAACCTTTGAAGATTCAAGACTAACGTCAATCACGAATCCCCCAGCTAGTATTTATATCAGTCTCCCGTAGCGGTGACGATAAAATATAAAATCATGAATGATGATAAATAAAATGCCTATCCATACCAAGGAATAGTGCATGTCCTGCTCATCAGGTGGGATTGATTACCTTCGGAGAAACAATGGCAATTGTCACAATTATATAATTGGTTCGTTCCAGCCCTGTCCTTGGTTTCGAAGTGCTTGGAAGTTTCCTGAAGTATATTATTTTTGTACTGAAATTAAATTTGGTACGGGAAGAAAGTCGGGTAGTGAGTCAAAATTAATTTTAATTCAAGTATTTTTTTATTTGAGTAACATTTGAAGTGTTCAGTAACGTATGCATTTGCGTACATTTATTTTGTTTTGTAAAAGGGACACCAAGTCGAGCAGGAGGGGTATAACGAAGGGGAGGGGTGGCATTTCTCCCCTTTGAATGGATTTCTTATCCTCCTCCTGAATGGAATAAATGTGCCCCTTTCTAGATTTATTTGTCTTCCCTCTGATCTTCTAGAATATTAAGCTGAAAAATGGCTTTGTGTCGAATTCCAAATAGCTTCTAAAATAATTAAATTTTTAAAAATTTGGCAGGAAAGGACCACACCAGATAGTGATGAGGCATTTAGTTTCTAGAAACAAAACTAGATGAGGACTACTCTAAATATATTTTAAAGGCAACCCATTTTCAAATATTTTCCAGAAGAAGACAACTTTAAATAGCTTCTATGATAGGCATTTAAATTTTTTTAAACAGGCGAAAACCACTCTAAATAGCTTCTAGAGAAATTCAAATTGCAAAAAAATTCCTGAATAAAATCACCTAAAATAACTTCTAGAAGTATCCGAATTGTAATAGGTTTGTGGGGAAGAAAACAATACGAATAGCTTATAAATAAGCTTAATTAAAGTAAAAATCAGATGAGGCTTCCTCAAATTATCTTTCAGCTGTACCACATTTTCAAACAATTGCCGAGGGAAGGCCACCGTTGGTATTTTTCGCTAATTCACACCCCTAGACAAATAAGGCTATGCCACCACTGAATTCCAGTAGTACAGAGAGAGGGGGGTCCGCACTTTACCCCTGGTACCGGGCCAGGTTCGATCACTTGGTGGGCCTGGGAGTAATTTGTAAGATTTAAGGGTGGAAGTGAAGGGAGCGTGAAAAAAAGGGCAGTGTTATTGAAACTTTTACATAAAAACTTTTTTTTTTACAATATAAAACAAATATTTCTCCAATTGAAACATAAATTTAATTTTCTCCACATGGTGATACCAACAACATTTGTTGAATATCTGCCATGAGCATAGCGGCATTAGATGAGAAACGTTTTAAATAAATAAAAAAATTGTCATTCAATTTCAAGACACCCTTGACAGGTGTTCAAGAACTATTTAATATCACCATCTGAAGAAAATTAAACTACTTTTCTACTGGAACAATATTTAATTTATTTTGGCCAAATTTTTAAAAAAAACTACAATAACACTATCTTTTTCTCGTGTTACCTATACATCCACCTTAATGATTAATTTTCACATAATTGACATCAATACTAAACAACGTATTTTCACGCTTTTGACAAGCTGTGACTAGAACCGTACGCCAGGCTGAGATTTCAATGGTCCACGCACTGTCGCCAAGACTTGGGGACAAGTTTGAATTATATAGTGTTTTTTATAATACGGTACAGCTGTTCAAGCACTTCCCAAGACTAGCTAGGAGGATGCCGGCGAGGTATTGGCACTCGTTCAAAGTGCCCGATGCTGCACATCCCGCGTTCATAGTCTCTGACAAACGGACGTGTTCACCACATTAATTTTTATCATTTTCATTTGGGAACCCACTGAATAATTTATTTGATTCAGTAGATATTTTTAACTCTTGTTCATACTTCATAGCTTCATAACTTTTAAACGGATCTTGTCTAAATTTGACCCATACAAAGGACATAAAGGGAAGATTTCGTATTCATATTTTTAATAATAAATATTCTTCAGCTTACCAGTTTAGTCGACTTCAATAACCAAAATTGTATTTTAAAATATTTAAATGTTTAGCTCAACAAACTGATTAATTAATGAGCAGTACTTATCATTATTAGTATGTATATATTATGGACTTTATACAGATAAATACCTTAGTTTAAAGTAATGGTTTTTAATTTTTTATGAAAAAAAGAAAGGTTTTAAGTAAGCCAAATTATAATTAAAATAAATTTAAATGCGTTCTTTGGTCACTACTTTTTTTTTCCTTTTGTACCTGCATTGTTTAACAAAGCCTGTTTTAAAGATGGATACTAATAATTCTACTTTCTATTTGTACATTAACTAACAAATTAATTCACGGATGATGTTAGTTGGTCTTGCCTAACTTCTAAACAAGGTGTTGAATTATATTTACTATAACTCATAAATAATTAACTATTCTTCATCAATGCTATCTGTCTCGGTGACCAAGTGGCTAGACACGTTGACCACAAGTCTTTTAAGATCCTAGTTCGATAACCGGGGGTGATCATCAAGTTATTTTCTTTTGATATATGGTTTTGTTCTGATACAAAATTAGTAGATATCTCTACACTAGGCTGGATATAAACTAATGGCTGTATTATCCAAGGCTAATCGCCATTTTATGTCATTAACTGTTAAAATTTTACGCTAAATATTTGTGTTTGTTGAATAATTTAGAGTATTCATGTATAGCAAAACTGTTATAACATTTTAGAAAATATTCTAAAAGAATCTTCCGTAAGGAGTGTAGAATATAGTTAAGGTTAAGACTTAGGGCCAGTTTCATAGTCAAATTTAGTAAGCCTCAAGTGCAGCGCTACACTAAGTACAAGACGACACCTACCTAAACCAGAATGGAATGGGCCAGTTTCCTATGCGAGAACGGCCCATTCCATTCTGGTTTAGGTAGGTGTCGTCATGTACTTAGTGTAGCGCCGCACTTGAGGCCTACTAAATTTGACTATGAAACTGGCCCTTGGATATTATATCGAGGATTAAATTTTAATCAAATGTATGGGCTTAAATTAGTTAACAATTAAAGATATTGTGATATTTGAATTATGTTTGAACTTTATAAAAAGTTGCTTGGTATACATATTAATTGTAACATGTACTACAATAAGAGTCAAATGGAGTAAGCCAAAAAAATATAACATACATATTATTGAATGACAATCATTTATAAGTCAAATCATAAGCCAACAATTAATAAAAACATTGGTTTACTGAGATAATTAAAATATAGTATAGAAGTGTGAATCTTTTACAAATGAACACATTGAATGAAACAATATATTATAATTGGCCACTTATTTTAAGTGAAGGTAAAAACTAAACATACAATACATAAATAGTTAAGTTTAAAAGGAGTTAAATATAGAAACGCATTAAAACACAAGTTAAACGAGTTAATAATGTTGATGTTTCAGGAAGCAGACTTAGTATTTTTACAGTTATCTAAGCCTTGTCTGGAAAATATAGTCCCTTTACTCTTTTTTTAATTCAATTATCGATATAATATCTAAGTCTTAACCTTTACTAAAAACTGCTATAGTTTATATGTTATATGTTTGTTAAAGTTATTTATATAAGTTTCTTGATTATATTTGAGCTTTAAACATTATTAGCTATTTAGTTTGAATTCAAACTCTACTGAGGTTGCAATATCTAAATAAACCTTGAGTACATCTATTTTCAGCTAGATTTAAAAAAAAACCTTATCTGACATCTAGATAAGCCCTTAGATCTACTTTCACATAATTATACAAGCTATGCTATAAGCAAACTGTCACCCTTGGTAGATATTCTCACTACCTGTAAAATAACACTAATAAGACAATAAAATGCTACAATTATTGCTAACAGCAAAAAATTGTTTTTATTATCAACAAGTTTATTCCAACCAAAATACAACAATACAAATTATTTGGTGGCTGAAGCTAGTCAATCGCATGAAGTGTAGTTGAAGTTTCTCCGGGCTATTAACACAATATAAGGTATATAAGCGTCACTAATGCACTTGTAGTTAATTCTGTATCCCTAATATGCTCAGTGCGCTTTACATCCGAAAGGACAATTACGCGCCACTTGCAATTGACAAAAACGTGAAGTCTAGTCGACTGCTCTATCATTTCTGGCTGTTTGTCTTAATGCTATTATGGAGAAAAGGTTTATCTGATAAATAATTTAATTATTTGGATTTTTTTTTGTGTAAAAATATTCACATTTAAGAAGAAAAAATTAAGTTTCACAGGTAATCATGTTTTTTTCGTTCTGCCTAGACTTTCAAGTATCCAAATCAAGTGTATATAATTATAATCATGTATATTGTATATAATATACTAATACAAAATAATCATTATATAAAAAGTTGAATCATAATCATAAAATAGGCCACATTTTAGTAGCTTTAATGGTTAACTTTATGTAAACCTCATCCCTTACGCCTTATCAATAATTTATGTTAAGGACTTGTAATAACAGTCCTCTTACATAATCTTATTTATGTAGACAAGATGAAGAGGATTAATTTTAAGTCAATCCACATAATCTTGGAGCTAGAATAAAAACCCTTACATCTGAGCTAAGTCAGTAAAGTGTAACAAGAAGGGTCCCGGGTTTGAGATGAGAAAGGCTAATAATTTATATTTATTAAATTGAGGTAATTCCTTTTCTCTAATATTAGCATTTATTGCATGGGGTACTAATGTTATTAGAATTAATAATAGTACTTAACACTAATAGCGGTACTGGTACTAAAACTATTCTTACAAACAAGCGAAAGTAAAAAAAATATCCAAAACTTAAGCAAATAAAACTCAAAGTGCCTAGTTAGCGTTAAGAGGGTAAGCCACCAATGCAACCTTGTTGTTCATAGGTAATTATCACGTTTATAATTGTACTATTTCTACTATGACCAATATTTTTATTACTCTATAAATCTACAAGAAAACTAAGATACAACACTTCAACACTAATGTAAAATCACTTCTTTTTGGGTGCGAATCATGGAATGTGCACAAACAGATTACCCTTCCACGACAAAGTTTTCATAAGTCGATGCCATCGCCGAATCATTAACGTAAGATAACAAGAAGTGTAGTATACCTATGGATAGTTACTAGCCGCCGACCTATCAAAGATTGGATAAAGAAAAGAAAGAGGCGATGGATTGGCCACACTTTACGATGGCGGAATGGAGTTCTTGAGAAGTCGTTTTTGGATTGAAGCCCAGAGGAGGTCAATGGAAGCGTGGTAGGCCCAAGAAAACCTGGAAATGTAAAGTTGAAGAAGAAATTTTACAGTTTGTAAAAAGGGTGGAGACAATTAAGAACATGGCCGCTGACAAAGCTGTATGGAGATATTTCTAGGATGCCCTATTCTCCAATAGCAGCAAGGGCGTATAAATCTCATTTTTCTAGGGGGGTCCGCAAACAAACTTTAGGAGGGTCCGGACCCCTCCAATCCTGCCCTTTCTTTCAAACTTTTAATAGCTAGCAAATAAGGTTTCTAGTAAGCAGGTGTGTTGAGATAAGGGATAGGGGAAGGGCAGTAAACCTACCTTTATAAGCTACAAACTCTACTTCTGACAATTTTGTTATTTAAGCTGCTC
The DNA here is from genome assembly GCA_902141375.1 of Timema poppense. Taxonomy (NCBI): domain Eukaryota; kingdom Metazoa; phylum Arthropoda; class Insecta; order Phasmatodea; family Timematidae; genus Timema; species Timema poppense. The sequence goes on from CABFOV010000894.1 coordinate 8,341, forward strand.
TTTTTTTTAGGGTGATTTCTCAAGTAAGATCTTACAGGTGATAGCAAAAATGTTTGCCTCATTTTTTTGGACCCCACTTACTCGGCTCATTCCAAGAAACGTCCTTTATTTTTCATACCATATGAATGGAATGTATGAAAAAAGAGGTACAGTATTTGAAATATTGGCAGAGCTAATTTTACAATCGGAAGTTTTACAAGCTGTTTCTTGAAGGTGAATATTAAAATATTCATAAACTAATATTTGAATGGTGAAATATTCAACTAACACTGCAGTAAAGTGATAAACTTGACCCCCTCACCCTTACCCTAACCTTTATACGCCGTTGACTAGCAGCAACAGGAATATATGTATTTTTATAAGTTAGTTTAAACAAGGATTTTATTGATAGTATAATGGTATGGAGTTAAGGGGGGTCGTAAGTATAATTGAATCCGTGTTAGTGTGGGGAGAGGATGGTAACAACATGTCAAAATTACTTAGTTGGGGTTTTAACCCTTATCTTGCTGACAACGGATGACCCAGTCAAGTGCGACACATTTTCTGAACACGTTGAGGATTCAACTTAAAACTCAAATTATTATACAGACGCACATCCTATTCAGCTAGGGTGTCTAACAGTGTGCTATATATCTAATAACTAAATCTTTTGGTCAAATAATGAAAAACACGATTTTTCTGTCATTTACCACCTCCAACTCTAACCGCTAGAGGCCACAACAGGCGGTAAGAGGGTGGGCGGAATTAATAACAATTTGCAAGTTTAACATAAATAGAGTTATTTATTCAAAGTAAGACAGCAGAAATATATAAGTAATTCATGGCCTCACAAGGCGAATTGAGTAGTGTTGAAAAAATATAAATACGGCAGAGACTGCGCTTGCGTAGTATATTTGAGGATATATTTCACAATCTCAATGTATTAGTACTTAGTAGTCCTTGAAGAAGACTACGTTTAAAACGTATAACAGAAGAGTTATATCATACATTATTTATTTGAATCAGTCTGGAAGAGACTCGAGAGTAATAATCAATATCGTTAATATAAAAATAAAGAGCTGAAGAAGTTCCTCTGTCACCTTTGTGAATTCAGACTAAACAAACGGGCTAAATTATTAAACCTTTGAATCCTTATTATAGTAATAAATATAAAGGTATAATGTATTTCCATTATTGGAATATCAAAGAGCTTAAAGAGCTGCGCCACACGGTTAGCAAGGCACCAGAATCACCCGTGTGTATTCAGACTAAATCATTAAATTTTAAACTAAATTAAATTTCAAATACAAATTATGATACCCCAAAAAAATAAACCACAAAGGTTTAACTCCCCGACACAAGCCAAACTTCTGAGGGACTATTACTTCCACCAACTTTGAAGTTATCGAGAAGATTTCAACTTGTTTTTATTCATCATTACAATATAAAACAATATTACATTAGAATACTGGTATTTCCAGAGTCTAAGATAATACGGGTCTGGTTTCTCTTTAGTTCCAGTGATCAGACATTGAAGCCAAATGGCGTTAGTGTCGTTGTGGATTAGCGCGCGCGCAATTTAAATTTTGAGGAGCAGTTTGAACCTCCAAGTTTACGTTTTACCGTTAGACAGTAATTATTTTATCCCGAATGGGATAACTAGTGAATAAAAAGAATAGCTCACAACAAATGATAACATACAAATTACAATACATTATTTGCTCATAAATGTAAGATAGTTTAAATTTGAAATACTGTATTTTAAATCACATGATAATTATTTGTTTGGTACAATGTGATCATATAAATATGGCTATAAATTATTATTTAAAAATGTATTGATGTATGAGGGCACTAAGGCATCAATCAGTCTCACCATATAGCTAATAACATCTGAGGGGATTTTTGATTTAATCCTGACGTGTAGCATTTAGGGTAATTTGTCTGAATACGAGAATTAGAGTCTTTCCTTCAATAAATGGATAAGGCAGAGTGCGAGAATGAAATAAGCAAACGTGAAGAGTGAATGAGAAGTGTGATTTTTGAGTGGATTTAAAAAATATTAATTTATATTCGAAAGTGTAAGTGGTGTTAATTAGCTATCTTAGAGGGTACGTTCTTGCAGAAAACTCAATACCGAGGCAAATCAATTCCAGTCACCTTTCACTTTTATTCATTTCGTTCTTGCATACAGTCTATAAAGCTTCAATTTCGTTTTATTATTAAAAAAATAGATTTAAACTTAATAATTTGGTAATTACTTCTTTATAATGTTCCCAGGCTTGTTTTCCGGCTTCAATTATACATTTTTCAAGTACTATATTTGACTTATGCACCAAGACAATTATTGGTAGTACATCCCTAAAAAACATTTATATGTCACTGCAGCAATACTACTTGCAACAACATATATATTGTTACTACCAAGCTGTAGTACAGTCATATTGAGATAGTTTAACACGTCAGGATGTGAGCAGTTTCAGTCCTCTATGAATAATTTAATACTTTTGTAGCAAATGCCATTAAAAAACTAAACGAATAGTGTTACTTTTTAATGTAATGTTGTCAAATCCTTTCGAATGTAAATAATATGTTTAGCTTCTATAAATTCTTCACATCTTTGTGATAGATATTTTTTTTAATATTTAACAAAAATAAGTGAAATATATATGGGTAAGGTTTTTGAGCATCGTCCCCTTTTTACTTAACCTTTCTAAGCTTTCATGTGCAAATAAATGCCCTTCGTCTGGATTTTGATTCTAGTTAGATGTATGAATATTATAAAATCCAATTATATTAAATAGGCCCAAAGATGATTATAGTATCATTTGAATTGCCGTTTACTTGAAAGTTTAAATGGTCACAGAAATTTCTTAATGATTTGCTGTTTTAAGATAATACAGTATTTTACTTGTATTATAAGTTCTAAAGCACCATGCCGAATTAAAAAATAAACTTTTTTATTTTCCAATGTGTAAATAATTAAGTGAAAAACTAGTCTTATATTATAAAAAGCAATTGCACACTTCCCTTTTGCAAAATTATTTCATCACTATCTGCTACAATCCACTCTCGTAGAATATCTTTTGCTCAAAAATATTTTTCTCAAAATCTAAAATTAGATATTTTTTTCTAATTTTTTTTTAACCAGACATTTTTCCTGTATTTTTTCTTCACAATCGCATATTTAGAAATTTGATGGCGTATATTGACATGTCAATTTTAAAACAATCTGGAAACTTACATTTATTTTTATTTTTGACATGTGAAGCCATTATGCAGAAATAAAATCTTATAGATCCAAACAGCTGTTGTTATAAAGCGTCACAACTATCCGCAACGATCACAACACTTTCTGATATAGTGGCAAATCGTGCAACTAAAAAGTTTCAAAGTCTGCTGATCAACTTTTACATAGGGTTTTGAGTAGATTGACATAAGTGCAGTAATTTCTCACTAAGAGCATTGATTAGCGTTTGAAGTTATAACTTATTGATCATCCTAACTAATATTATAAATGCGAATGTGAGTTTGTTTGTTTGTTTGTTTGTTACGCTTTCACGCCTAAACTACTCGACCGATAATTATGAAATTTCGCATACACAATGTCATGGGTACAGAAAAGGACATAGAGTAAATTTCATCCAGAAAAAAAAGTACTGTTCCCGAGGGATAGAAAAAAACTTTTAGATGGTCGTCCGGCATAACAACTCGGCCTACTGATATTAATAAATTCTGTTCCCGAGTTATTTTAGGCACATCTATCTTAACATGATTAAAAATGATTATATTCAGCTAATTAAGCTCTTTCTGTTCACCCCGTTAAGGTAATTGACAAAATTGTCGTAGGAAGTTTAGTATAATACTGTGATGAAATAAAAAACATTATTTTTTACTAAAAGTGCTTTTAACGTTTAGTGCTTAACAACTCGATAGATGGTGCTGAGCATCTTTTAAAACGCGGTATAGATTTGTGCTATTGAATGTACTAAGATGTCACTACTCCCAAAATCCGATAGATTGCGCTGAGCACATTTTAAAACGCGGTAACGTTTTGTATTATATATGGCTATTTTAAACTCATAATTGTGAAGTTTGGAGAAAGGGAAGAAAGGGAGTTAGGGGACCACATTGAAGGGAAATAACAATACATGTTTGCGACTCATTTGTTTACTAGCATTGGTTTGTTACCGTTTATTTATCTGTGTTTAGTCATATTTTAATTATATTGTAATTGTTTTAAGGTTTCAGTTTATATTGTTCCTTTTTTTTCTTTGAGCGATAGTTTATCATTTATTATTTTTAGGTTAGTTATCTTCTAATTATATTTTTTTAAACTTTAAGGCAATAGTTTTTCTGTTTTAATTTTTAGGTTAGGTATCTTCTTATGTTTGATATGCCTCGCAAACGTAATTCTAACTTATCTTGGAGCTCTTCACGTGCCTGGGTAGCAAAAATTGCTCGATCCCAAGTTCCGGATTACACAAAAAGGGCAAAATATAATCGGTGCCACCATTTTAATAGGTGTGGGATAAGGGGAAAGTGTAATCATACCTCAAATCCAAATAATCTCTACTGGCCTACCATTTCAATTCAAAAGACTCCAGTTTCCAATCAAACTTAGTTTTGCTATTACTATTAACAAAGAGCAAGGGCAAAAATTGCGGGTAGCAGGGGTGCATTTGGAAAAACCACGTTTTTCCCATGACCAGCTATATGTAGTATGTTCGCGTGTGTATATATTTGCGTCAAATGTAAGGACATACAACATAGTATATAGGAGCGTCCTAAAATAATGATTTATTCTTTGCCCATGATTGCAACGGCCAAGGACAAGCGGAGTAAATAAGGGATGTTAATTAACTGTAGGTAAAATTTAAGATGGAGTGGGATCTTCAATTCATGGCAAGGCATAACCTATGACTCTACTGACACACACTCCACTACTTCTTTTATACACCTAAACTTAATCCTGATTGATATTGTGTAGTTTTTTTTCTTTATCTCTACCTGTATTGACCAACAACCTGTATAAGTTCATCGGTTTTTTTTTCATACTTCCTGTGTCGACCGACAGCTTGAATTTATTGTCAAAATCTATATTAACGCGAGTGAAGCCGCGGGAAAAAGCTAGTCAATAATAGATTACCTTTATAATTTCTTCACATTAAACACTTATACAAAATTGTATCTTTAATTTAAACACTATCAAATTTTAAAGTAATAACAAATAATGATAACCACAAATGGAATAAAATTTATTCTTAAATTAAATAATCCAAGCGAGAAAAATAATCAAAAAGTGGCTACCGACAAACAAGTCTAAATATCGCAAAGAGACTAGTGCTCCAGCGGCAAAAGGAAACATTAAGTGTTCCATAAAACAAATTTAACTTCCAAACTAAATCTTCTAGTGAGAAGTTACTGACGCCTACACTGGACGATTTTAACCACATAATTAACTGAGCGTTCAAACGCTCAAACCCATTATATTCCGTAATATTTAAGTATTTAACAAAATATAAAGAGTTTATATTTTTCCATCTCGGAGCGATAATGAACAAGTTCTGACGAGTACCTCTCGTGGTTGAGTTGGAATTAATAGTCAACCATCATAGCTGAGTGCCAGCTTTATATAGGTCTAGTTGCTGGATACAAGGAAGGGTCAATTTTCATATTAGACGTATAACGGTCACGTTGTGAGCACTTATTAGAAGTATGATTTTCTTAGTAACAGCCGTTGTCATCTTGACACGTCATTCCGAAAATCCAGTGGTTTTGCAGTGTAGATCGCTTGATATTTACGGTCAACCAGCTAGGCCAATTAGCGTAGGCCTTGGTCACCTCATGCAGGTGTGTCACTGATCCAATTTTCAAAGATGTGTCAATCTTTCCTTCAGAATAGAATTTGGTGTGAACCAGTCGTGTGATGGTGGTCGGCCGTGAAACTAGAGTGAGTAAAGAATAGATATAGTTAGGTTTTGTAAATGTTTGATATTGCAGGATGTCTATGAGTATCGGTATTAATCGGAGTGGGTATTATTGACGTAAATTATCTAGCATTGCTAACGTTACAATTACAGGATTTCTATGTGTATCGGCATTATTCGGGGTGGGTAATATTGACGTAAATTAGCTATCATTGCTAACGTTACAATTGCAGGATACCTATTTGTATCGGCATTATTTGGGACAGGTAGTATTGATGTAAATTAGCTAGCATGGCTAACGTTACAATTGCAGGATGTCTATATGTATCGGTATTATTCGGGGCGGACAGTATTGATGTAAATTAGCTAGCATTGCTAATGTTACAATTTGATAGTCAAATACTTATAATTTATTTTTGTTGGGTAGATGTTTTTGTGACGTTTTCTTACAATCAATACAGTAAACACTTATGTTTCTTTAAAAAAAATATATAAAACATCCTACAGTGCTCAAACGCCATTTTGATTTGTATGTGTGTAAGAATGAAATACATTTCTGAAGGTTTCCTTCTTTTATAGGCCCTGGGAAGTAGAATACAACTCCAAAATCTCGTTCACATAATAATGTACAGTTATTATATAAATACCCTTTGTCATGTCTCACCTTATTTCATGACGAAGAATCAGTGACAGAGAATGCTTCAAATTTAACTTAAAATAAAAACAAAATATTGACAAATGTCTACATACAGTAGGCCTATAGCTTTTTTGGTGCTGACTGACAGCTCACAGCTGACTTCTGACAGTCAACATTTAGGTATACACCTAAATTTTGACCGTCAGAAGTGACAGCTGCTAAACACATGTTTTTGCCGATTATATGGTTCGGCGTAGGGATACATAATTTGGTCTGGTAACTTTTCAAAGCCTTTAGTTGTCAGCTGTGAGCTGTCAGTCAGCACCAAAGAAGCCATGGGGATACTGTAAGTACCCTTGAATTATTAATTTAAAAAAATAATGTCCGTAAGCTGGCCACCATTACATACCATACACTGTTGTATGCACTCTTCAAGACTTGCCATGCCTTTTCACAAGTATCTTGTTGAATTCCTTTGACTTCCACCACACTTCTTTAAGTTTCTCAATAATTATTCCTGGGCCGGTTGCGTAAAGTTCACTCTTTAACATGTCTCACAAGTAAAAGTCCAGAGCTGTTAAGTCTGGTGAACGCGTTGGCCATTCGATATCCCCAAATCGTTAAGCAAGGTACCCAGTACACATTGTGTGAAGTACTTCCATTGATGTTCGACCTTTCTTAGCCTTCAACTGCAACGTAAGCGAATTCATGTGGCTTAAGCAAGATGGTACAAAGACCCACACATACTAAACTTAGGCCTATTCCGAAGACCGACTACCCTCCAGCCAGGCAACCCGCCCCACCACAACACAAGTGGCTGGCATGGACTTTTTCTTTAGGGGCATGTTAAAGAGTCATGTTTACGTGACTCACCCAGGAACAATTTAGGAACTTAAAACAATTCAACAAAGATATTAAACAAAGTCATGTCAATATTTAATAAGCGTGTACAACAATATATGACATATAAAGAGTAGTTATAAAAAAATATTTTAAGACTATGTGTAAAATTGTCAATCTTTTGTTGTAGTTTTAAGCTTAATTTGAAGCATTTGGTAGTTAAAATAGTAAATATATAATTTTATTAAATGTGTCAACCCTTTCTTCTGCATCCAGTACAATAAACTATAACTGTTTAATATATTTACACAGCCTCTATAAATTAGTATAGCATAACCTTAAAAAGTAGAAATAAATAAATGCTTAAATATGCTTTAAAATATTTTTTAAATACATTGCCTCTTACAAAAACTCTAAAACGTCTTTCTTAGGGACCTTAATGCAGTATATAATCTTTCAGTTCAGAGATTGCACGTTAAATACCTTTATAAAAAAAATATATATATATATATATATATACATATTTTTGATAAAGGTGTGTATATATATATATATATACGAAAACATTTCTCTGCTGCTCGAAACTGTTACTGTTTGAAAATAGTGAATCAGGATATAATATTCATGTTCACAGGTGCAATTGTACAGATACGAATAAAATATTAAATTTATTAAAATATGTAGCTATGACCCATGTTGTTTACCTTCTGCTAAGGCTACAATTATTTAAAGTTAGCTATTAACTTGTATACTGGCTTAAGAATAATATAAATAAGGCATGATATTTTGACAGTTTGATAACTATAATGAAATAAGCTAGCTAACAACTTGATTACATTTGTTTAAATGACAGACTTTTGTGTAGCAGTCTTATATTCAAGCGGTAATTTAGGTTATAGTATTTTAGGAAGTATTCTTTATCAGCCTATATCAACTTATTTAAAGAATTAAGACACTAGTTTCAAACTTAATTATGCGGTTAAAACCTTTTAATACATTTAGTGCATTTAACTAATTGATGTATCTCATATATTCATACAAATTAACGAACCATATTAAAATGCCACATTGCCTTGTGTGGGTATAGGAAAGAAAGATATACCCTAAAGTTTTTTTCTCTTCTACACACTTGGGTGCTGACGACAATTTGAAATTGTAGGTCACCGATATTTTTAGATTGGGATTTATTTTGGTGAGGTTTTTGAGATAGATTTGTACATTATTATCTGTTGGCTACTCTGTTTTTTATTCTTCGTTTGTTTGCTTCGTCAATTGTTTACATAGAAAACCACCGTCAAGTTTACAAATTCGTGGTGAACGTTCAACTTAGTAACTTTCTAGGGATCGGCAGGGAATAAACATCTGTGAATTCATATGGTAACTTTTCGTTTTTAAATGTTGGCTCCAAAGTGTTCAGGATGTACATCGTCTCGAGTTCTTGATGCTCGTCATAGAAAACGTTTATGAGGAGCCGTTACCAAAAAAGGGCGTTGACATTTGTAATTAATGTTTATATAAATTACAACAGAATCAACTTTTAAAAGTTATGTAATATTTATGTTTTAAGCATTTTATTGAAACGTAAGTATAAATTGAATTATATGTAAATGTTTTGTAAAGTAAAATATACTTTTAGTTTATGTGCTACTTGTGAAGTAAACAAATAATACTTGTTTTTAAAATTTCTGCAGTATATTAATTTTTGGTTCCGTACACATGTTTTATTTGATATTTAATTATAACATTCCTCCAATAGAGCCACATGGTTCTATGGAACATAAAATTCTAATAAATAATATTAAAATACTAGGTACGGTACATTCAATCTATTCAATTTATCACATTAGGCAGGTATATTGTGGGCATAGTACACATCATATAGGCCAGACCAGACCAGTAGGCCCTATAGTATTTTATTTCTGAAATACCAACATTTTATGATTAAACTTAACTTAACAAATTAATTCAGAAAATTGACAAACAATATGTGAATAAAAAATATAAGTTTTAGCCATTTTGACAAAAAAAAACTAATAAAACAAGGTTTCGGCCAGCCGTGTTTCTTTAGAAAAAAACAAATATAAGTTTGAGAACATATGGCACACACAAAACTATATCCCAAAGAATTATAACACTATAACTGCCCAATAATTGTCTACATTGATCACAATAATTTTACTTTTTTTCTCTTAAAATACTCTCAAATGAGACACAATTGTCTCTTTTTAAAACCTGGTTTGAAGAAATATTGATCATCTACTAATGATATTACACAATGTAAACTCACGCAGGTATCCTTACGAATTACAATTGCCACACCCTTAGATAATTTCACAATAAAAGCACAAATTAATGTTTAAAATATTTATTAATAATAAATATCTTACATAATTAATATTAGGCAGGCCTATATTATTATGCTTCTCATCAAACTTAACTTAACCCAACCTTTCATGCATTGATAAATTATAATTTTGAACTATATTATTCAAATAAACAAGCGTATAATGCAAAGGATCATGGATCAACATACAAGTTTGACATTATTTATGTTTCTACTGTAATTGTAGTGAGTTTTTTAAGATTCTATATCTATATACATAATTATCAAACTTAATAAATCTTGGTATTATTCGATTCACTGTATTCTTAAGTAAACCTTTGTAGTAATAATAAGATTAAAGCCGTATATGATAAAAAAAAAAGTTTATGGGCCTATGCTCTATATGTATATAAGGTAGACCTACTGTTCCCAATATGGTGAGCATTATTATTACCATATAATCGGAGTAGGAAAATAAGAATTTCACCCCTAGGTTTGTTCAAGGTTGAATTAATCATTATTTATATTGATTTGTCTGAATAGACCCATTAATAATAAGTCACTAATTTATTGGAGGCCTATTTATTTTAAAATTGAAATTGATTTTTTTTAACCATTTAAAGCCCAAAACAAAAGTAGAGAATACCTGCCTCCAGCACAGTGAAAATCGACTGCGGGTTGGATTTTCATTGCCTGCAGTCAAAAATTTAGTGATCCCCCACTGGAAGACTGTTACGAAAAAGATTTTTTACTAGCTAAATTTCTGCAGTTTCGAATAATTACTATGGAGTTTTGAACAACCCAAAATTACTGTTGATCATTTTATGGATTAAAAAAAATCCTAACAATGGCAGACTGTTACAAATATTTTCAAAATAGCCAAATTTTTGACAATTCCTAGGTCTGACTCCAGAGTTGGGACCCACTCCATTGGTCTGCCGAGACTGGATATGGGCTCTGGGGAACAGGTCACAGGTTCCCAGTTGTTACATGATGTATTTTTTTCGTACAGCCGGCTACCAGTCTATTTCTAAAATTATAATTTCAGTTGAATAAAAACATTAACATATAGGATATATATTGATTGGTTTTTAACTTAAGATATTTAAAACTTGCATTAATACATTCAACTACAAAACTAGCACTAGGCCTAGTTACTATTTAGTTATAGAATTATGTTGGTTAACCTGTCTAAAATTAGTGTTGACCAAAGTTGCAATAATCATATTTTTCATTTTAAAACGTATGAACATCAACTCTTATAAGAGTTAAATTGAAATATATTTCATAATAAGATCATTACTAGTGAGAGCCTGTAATATGAGGCACATATGCAACTGCACATAGAGGAATGGAATGGGAACATAAGAAATGATCATACATAGTTATTACATTTAGAACTGATAAAAATTGAAAATTTTCCCTATTTCGTTTAACTACTTGTGATTCTGATGTTTTACCATAGGGTGAATAAAGTTATAAAGGCTTAATTTGGAGAAATATAATCTCATTTTAATTTCATGAACTTTTTTATGTAATTGTTAATGTAATAATATGTCTTTAAAGACATGAGGTTTGAAACCATTTTGATTATTTTTTCTATCATATTTTTATTTGAGTGTTCTTATCTTTAATAATGTTTTTTTAATTGGTATTTCTAATTTAAAAACCAATATTTCCATTTTTTTAAACATTTCACATAAGTTTAAATTATTATTTATAAAAACGAGTGTAATTCTTAATTTAATAACATATGCTGTTTTCATATATTTTTAAAATCTCACGTTTTAAAGATAAGATATTTCCAGTTTATGTTTATTTTGACTGTGACATTTTAAATATACTAATTTACTTTTAAACTAAACAAATATACACTTTTAAAATTTTGAATGTACTTAAACTAAACTCAAATTCTCGAGCTGTTCGAAATACTCGACTCGAATGAAAAAACCCAAGCTCACAGACTCCTAGTTGTATCCAAATGTTACCTTTTGGTTTGTGTTGTTTTTCACTTATAAAAAACTTATGTGCATACACTTTAATGAGTTTAGCTTATTACTTTAAAATGCAAAAAAATATGTTATCCAAATTATAAGGTTCTTCGACTTTGGTGTTTAGTTATTAAAGACGGCAAGCACAAATAGGTTTACATAATATAATAAGTTTAGTAAAACAATGTCACGATTAAATAAAACTACATGAGCCTCCAAGCGAGCTATACTCACCCAGTGACTGCCACTGTTAGAGTTGATAGTGCCAACATTTGCGAATAGGTGTCATGGGGTTAGCACAACAAACCTTTCGGCCGTTAATCTCAGTTTTTGAGACCAGAACTGTGACTTCTTCATTCAAGTGGCTCCTCATTTGTCCTCACGAGGTTGAGTTGGACCTCGTTCCAGACCTACTGCTTCACAGAAAAAAATCTAGAAGCACCGGGGATTTAACCCAGAACTTCTGGATCTTTAGCTAAGATCAATGACCATTATATCACAAAGGCAGTCAAAGACCGTCATGAAGGAGGGGTATGTGGGTAAATTTGATTTATAATCAATTGGTATATTTTATTTTTGACCCATTTAATATTTCTTTTTAAATTCCCATTTTATCTTCTAGTGTTAAGAGTGTAGCAAATATAAAGAGAAAAGCACGCCAACTCTAATAATTGTATCTTAACTCTTACGTTTCGAGTATCAAACATTTCCCAAATCATTCTTTTTAAATTTGGACATTCCTGGTGAAGAATTACTAGAATCAAAAACTGAACATAGAGGTATATGGGCTACCTACATGGTCGGACAGAACTGACAAAATTTAGTATTAAAGCTTTCCAAGCTATAACTTGTTACATTCATATTTTGATTATTTAGATCTTACTTTTGTTTTCCTTTTTATTGTTAATTTTTCAGTCTTGGGTTTATGGTAATCTAGTGAATTCCGATATTTGAGTGAAAAATGGCAATTCTTGAGACATGTTGGTCTCCGTGCATATGGAATAACAACGTCAAAGCGGGCAGCTACAATGTTGCAGCTTACACACTGGTATGTATCTTGGTGTGCTGGGCAGAAACACTCTAGGTTTCAGGTTGTCATTGCAGTGAGGTTTTAAACCTATGGGAGACCAGTTATAAAACTTGTAATGTTGGTAATGTTGTTTTAAATTGGGTGATGTGGAAGTGATCCACTGTAGGCCTAAATGTGATTTAAGATGCTAACAAGGGCTGATCCAGGACTGCTGTTGTTAGCCATAATAATAATAAAAATAATGTTTATACTTAACTTAGTAATATAATAATTACTGGAAATTTTTTGTTTTAAATTGGTCACTTGCTTTTCTGCACATTAGAGCTAAGTTGAAAGAGTTATTGGTTAGGTCATATTGGAGATTGGATGAGGGAGATGTTAAGAAACGATCATTCTTGACAACTTTAAGGTATTGGTTTCAATATTTTTGATAATTTTCCATGTACGGATGGGGAGGGGAGTGATAGTCCCCTGGGTCCGCTAATAAGGGCTAATTACGCTAATTATGTTAAGCATTTGTAAAATAAATAATTAGTTAAATAGTACTTTTTTGATACCCTAGCTCAGTCGGTAGCATGTCTGTCTACGGAGATAAGGGTCCTAGGTTTGATTCCCACCATGGCCAATAAATATATTATTGGTGAAATGTGGGTTTCCCTTTTCACAGTGATGAATTGTTGGCCGGAGGTTGGATGTTAAATAATATAATTAAATAGTCATGTTTCAACAATTCCTAAACAATAAGCAACAAAAGACCTAATTTTAACTTATAAATTTGCAGTGAAAACTAATATGGGCCTATTTATAAAGATTTATTGACCAATGAATGTATTTTTTTAAAATGTACAGATATATTTGATTGAAACCCTGTTTCATTGATCCCAAGTTCATTCTTAAGTGAACAATCCTTGCAGTACCTACAACTGCATTAAAATGCTATTTCTGCTTAAATATAAACCTGTGCGAAGCGAAGATTTCCAATCTTGAATCAAATCTATTCGGAATCAAGTATTTTGACACCAAAATGCTCCAAATTAAATATTTAATAATGAAACTGAACCAAATCTGAATCAAAGGCTTATATTCATAATGAAATAGTTTTGAAATAAAATAGCTATTATGCTAAATTATGGATATATGTTATAATTGAGTCCCATACAAAAATAAGGTCAATGATATGTGTCCAAATAATGGCTAGATTTGAAATATCACAAGATTCACATATTTATGTATAATACAGTCAAATAATGAATTTATGCTAACTTATTATAAAAACTCAAATTATTCAAATCGTTGACTTATAGATTAATTTAGAATTAAATTCCATCAAATCCAAATCTGGGATCAATTTCGATTTGAAATTTCAAATCCGATATGAATTTTTTAAATATTCAAATTCAAGATTTCAAATCAAATACAAAAATCCAGATTTGGATTCAATATTTCGATTCTTCGCATAGGATTCCTGATTTGTTGCAGAACATTTTTATGAGAAGTTTATTTAAAAGTCACCCGCCTCGGTGGCGTAGTTGGCTAACGCGCTTGTCGTGTTGAGCTCGACTGCTGAGGACGGGGATATCAAGGTTCGAATCTCGGTCGGGTGAACTGAGGGTGGCTTTTCCTAAATGGTTTTCCACTCTCCCTCCACGCAAATGCGGGTTCACTTCCTCTAATTCAACATTCCTAATTCCTAATCCATTAGAGTAATTAGTACTTAAAGCGTATAACCCGAATGGGTAGTAAGACGCGGTGCTAAATATATATATATATATTTTTTTTAAGTCTTTTATGTGAATTGAAGGAATTTGTAATTTGTAATCAGCAATTCTGTTTTGTTCAGTCTTTCAGTGTGGTTCTTATTACATTCATTTCATACATGTTGAATGGAGGGGAATCTTCACAGCTCTATTCTCCCCTCTTTGAAACAGATGTCCGTAATTGTGAGTAATCAGCTTTTGATAATCTTCTAAACGGTAACTATTGACAATTGAATTATAGGGTATCTGACAGCTAAAAAAGTTACCATATATCTGTTCGCCAAACTATATAATCTGCAAGACTATATGTTGATTTGTTGTTTCTTTTGTCATTCGAAACATTCACATCCAAACAATATTTTTAAATTATGAATCTTTTTACATTAGGCCTATTGAAACACGAACTTATAAAAATAACTGTTTGGTTGTTTCTTTTTTGTGGAAGTGGGGTCTCTAGCTCCTTTAAAAAATGCTTTTCAAACAATAGCTTCTAAATTGTGGCATGCTATTCCGAAATCAAGATGGTGAACAACCCGAAACAAGGGTGGTTGATGACGTTGTACAGACTATCAAGGCAGTTGTGTTCTTACACGGTTTACAAAATATAAAAGGTTTTATTTTGAAACTAATATTTTGTATGGTCCTCTCTCTAAGTTACAAAACTATTTTTTTTATTTTGCTGACCAGATATAGCAAGATACAAGTATGAATATAACACTTTAATTATTCATGAATTTTTATGTAAAATATCTTGTTGTCACAACCGCTAAACAAAAAAAAAATTGTTAATATATTTTGTTCTTAAGTTATGAAAATGTCATTTATCATTTATCCTTAAGCAAGTATTACTAAATTTGGTTTATAATACTTTTCATTAATAATATAGTATTATTAAGAAAATAATTATTTCTGAATAGGTTGATACTAGTCACTTTCAGTCAATGTTTGCAATAAAGAACCTTGTGCTGGCCATCAGATACCTCCCTTCCAACGATGGATGCCCTCTACCCTTTAGGATGATTACTGAACCCAGCCTTTGAGCACACCAAAAGTATACAATTAAACTATTGTTTGTTACTGTTTTAGAAACAATTTTAAATAAAACTGATTTGAAATTAAAAACAAATAATTCATATTAATGTTTTAAACATTATTGTTAAAGTGTTTTAGCGTTATTTAAAAAACTTACAATTCCAAAGCGTTTGTTCAAAGTCTTTTAAGACTTGCAGCTATAAGATTACTTAACCCTTTATAGAATAACATTCAGGCATACCCACTTATTTGACAGGGTAGGGACCAGAGCATTGAAAAACTCTTAATTGTTGAAATGCAAACCCAGTCTTGTTTTTAGCTTGAAAATTGCTTTTTGGCTGCTGTATACCCACTAAATATCAGTTGCAAATGTGTGTGGAAGCTAAATGACACACTATTTATTGGTACATTAAGTCGTTCTAAAACATTAAGTCATGTTCCTGAAAATCACAACTTTATAGAAAACAATGTTATGAAATTATATTTTCCCATAAAAATAAATGCAAAGTTTAGGGGTTAAGTTCAAAGCTCCTCCAATACTGTCCCTTTTCACAGCTAGGCTAATATATTGTTTTCTTATGTTTGCAACTGGAGTTATAGATGATTTACACTGATGTACTTTCTGATCCAACAATTTTGACGTTTTAGCCATTTTCAATGCAGATTGGCTACAATATTAACTATTTACTCAGAAAATAGCATCGATAGGTGAAAAGTTCTGGGGAAAAAATGATTCGCCATGAGCTAAGCTCATTTTGATGGTTTGTACGCCCTGATCCGACTAACAACTTTGACTTTTTTTAGCCATTTTGTATGCACATTAGCTACAATATATGGCATTTACCCAAAAAATGGTGCAAATAGGTGAAAGCTCCTGGGGCATTAACGATCCAGTATGAATTAAGCTAAATTTTTAATGGGTAGTTTGACCTGATTTGACAACTTCTACTTTAAAACATTTTTAGTAAAAAAATCATAAAATAACTAGAACATTTGTATGTATTTTTTGTACACACAAAATAAATTAGACATCCTCAAAACTAAAAGATGGGTGAATAGGTCAGGTAGGATAATTTAGTTAGGTTAAGTTAAGATAGATAGGTTGGATAATGTTAGCTATGTTAGCTAGGTTAGTTTGGTTAGGTTATTTTATTGTAAGGCTATTTGATTTGAAGCTTATTTTATTATTAAGTTATTTTATTGTAAGGTTAGGAAAGGTTATTATATTGTAAGGTTAAGAAAGGCTATTTTATTGTAAGTTTAGGAAACTTGATTCTGTTGAGGTTAGGAAAGATTTTTTATTGTAAGGTTATTTTTTTAAGGTCCCTCAATGGTGTGACAATTTTTTTTATCTTTTTCGATAGTTTAGCGCATCTGCTTAGCAAGTCCTCAATCATCGAGGATTGATAATATGAGCATCTTTAGCTCAGTGAACACTCCAATAGAAGCATCTTTTGTAGATAATTCGTGAGATAAATCTGCAAGTCAAAAGCAAAGAAGCAGTTATGTGTGGATTATTGGTTATATTAATTGAGTCTACTGTGTATTCTTGACATGCTGGAAGAAACTAAGAATGCCTGCTTCAGGAGGATGACTATCCACATCTTGGAAGATACTCTTCTAGCTCCTCAAGACACTTCGACACAAGAGCTACGTCTCGACGCCCAGCGGAGTAGCGGGTTGACACCGAGTAGTGTAAATGTACTGATCCCAAGCTGGCGAGTGTAAAAGAGGGCAAATTATTTTTCCTTCGATGTCTCCCTTTTCAGTAAATATTACATAATGTATTCAAATAGAAGACCATGGGAATGAAACTTTAGAGGAGCTTGCTAGCTTTTCACAAGGAGAAACAGGACTAGGATTGAAGTAGTCTGAGTAGGAGTTGGGGGAACAAGGAGTACATGTGGTAGTAGAGGAAGCAAGGATGAGATGGCATGGTCATGTAATAACGGTGGTAAAGGAAAGAAATCCAAGGAGAATGATGTAGATGAAATATGTAAGAAAAATACCCAAAAGAGACCAAGAAAGAGAGGGGAGAAGCAGATAACAGCAAGTATGTGAGGGAACGAAGAAGAATGAAAGCAAATAAAGGAGGAATAATGATGGAAGGAAAGAGTAAGATGGAGAAATTCTATTGACCTGACCAAGTCACAGGTTGGAAATGTTTGTTGTTGCTGATGATGATTATGCACAAAAACCCAGGAAACTGGATGATATAATCAATAACTCAAATATTTTAAACAATTAAGATTAGGCTTGTGATGCATTAGTTAAATCAAGTGTAAATAGCTGTGATGGAAAAGAAAAAATATATTCTTATATTTCAGCAATGCAGGCTGTTGGAGGGTTCTTTATTTTCTACCTCCTGGTTCTCATTGGCCTGTCTGTCCTGCTCATGTTTGGAATATCCAAGATGAACCGCGGAATGATGCTTCCCTGGATGATATGTTTTGGCATTGTCATCCTCTTCCAACTAATCTTTGGTCTCTGGCTTTTAGGGGGCTACTACATCTATGTAAGTAAAGATATGAGTTCTTAACACACACTGCTGTAGCTTCATATGCCTTGTAATCTAACTTAAACACTAGAACAGGCACAACATTCAGTCCACGGCCGTTAATTTGTCAATATGAAAGGGTAAATCCACATTTAAACATTGATAAATGTTTCGGCCATGCCGGGAATCAAACCTGGGATCCTTAGCTCAGTAGGCAGACACGATATCAAATGAGCTAATGTGTTGGATAATATAATACTACATACTCATTATAAACATTGACTATCAGCTGTGCGTCATTACTAGGAACACCATTTATTATGTTTAAAGTGGTGTTTTGTAGATGGCGTTGCTAGTCATCGGTTGAAGTACTTCATCTGCTTATCTACAAAATATTTGTAACACAAATTAACACAAATCCATTTAGGTCGAGGACTTGTACTTTATTACTCACCTATTTGCATAGATATTATACTTCACTGTATTTTAATATTATTTGGTATTTCTTGACAAATTAAATTATGTTTGTTTTTGCTTTAGGGCTTAAGACAGTCTGCACCTATAGCATGACTGTCTTTAGTATTAACTTATCTTTAGACTTTCTTAAGTGGCTACATGTTCTAACGCCCTACTGTCATGTTGCACTAGACTGCCCATGACGGGGAGATTGTGGTTTGAATCTTGGTTGAGTGTACTAAGGGTGGTTTTTTACAAAATGGTTTACCACTCTCTCAGCACACATGTCAGTACACTTACTCTAAATATAACCAATCCTAAAACCATTAGCGTAATTAGTATATAAGCGTATAACCCAAACAGGTAGTTAGATGCAGTGCTAAAAGAACTTATTTTTAATAAAAATGGGTTACTTAGTTTTTATTTTGTTTCAGCTTCAATCGGTAACGGCTGCTCTTGTGGACTGGATTTGGATGTCTTACAATGTAAGTGGTTTCTTGAGTAAAACATTATTAAATAGTTTTCTTACAACATTGATAAATAACATCCAGCAAAGGAACTATTTTGTGTTTACCAAATCAAAAAGCATTTGTTGAATGGTTTTCAACACTGATATAAAAACAAAATGAACTCGCTGTGAAAGGATGTAAGTGATAGGCAGGAAGGAAGTCAACCGGATAGTCAGGGTTAGGTTAGGCCCAGAGTGTTTTTTATATCAAAATATGAACGACCTTATTTACTTAAAATGGAGAAACCCCACTATAGGATAGTTGGGCATAGAGGCCTGAATAATTTCAACCCATTTGAAATATTTATTCTTTATTTTCAAACCTAAACGATTTAGAAAATTAGAATAGACAAGGTATATCTTATATAAACAATAAAATGAAACTGTATCATATTGTCAACTTTTTAACTATTAATGTTAGTATTACATTACTTAAAAACACCTTGAAATAATCAAAATTAACCATAAGATTGTGGAAATAGGTATATTATTGTTCATTTTTAAGAAAATACTCAGAGTTGACAGTTCTGTCACAGGGAGAGGAAGGCATTTAACCCCCTAACTAATCCCCTTCTAAACAATGCGGGCCACTTTACTAGAGGATATCTATCCCCTATTTTAAAATAATACACCCCCCCCCCCCCC
>CABFOV010000894.1:28104-70042 GCA_902141375.1 Timema poppense
CCCCCCCCCGCCTCACATTTAATGCCTATTATAAAGAGGATTGTTTTATTCTAGACCTTTAGACGTATAAATAGCACAAACAAGATTATGATTATTTGTTTATGGAGAATATGTCAATTTTTAACTTGAACAAATCTTAACTTACTGCCTTTGCCCCTCCCCTTGGTTGTGTCCCTGATCAAATGTGGTATCAGCTTATATTTGATGGTTAAAGGGCACCAAACCCCAAAACTCCCCTCTTGCCTAGGTTTTTTTGTACCAAGGTTATACGAGAAATCAAAGTTAAAAAGTTTAAATATATGTCCTTAAATAAGTGTTATTTCAATTTCATAAAACAATGTTAAAGTAAACAAACTGATTGAAATAAATTAAGCAACGTTGGAATTTTGAGTACTAGATTATGTACTCTACTAATTAACTTCGACAAACATACATTTGTAAATCAGGTAAAGGTTCCTAAAGGCATATATATGAAGCGTTGTGCCTTACAGATAGCAAATGGGAACCCTTGACTTATTTGAAAGAAAACAATTTGAGGCATTTGAAATGTGGTGCTACCGAAGAATGTTGAAAATATCATGTATAGAGATATCAAATACAGAAATGCTAAGAAAATCAAATTTAGAGAGGAAACTTTGCAAAGCTATACAGCAAAGAAGAACTAACAGGGTGGCCATATACTGAGACAGTTGGATGAAGATAATTATAGGAGGAGATGGGGAAGGGATGAATTCAAGGCTTGAGTATATTAACAATGTTAGTAGTAAAGGTACAAAGATGTAAAAAAAATGGCCTAGTGTAGAAAAAAGTGGAGAGATGCAGCAAACCAATTGCACGATTGATGATCTAATGATTAATTAAATCAACTCTTGCATTGAAAGTAAAACCCAAGTGATATTTTTAATAATTGATGCCAGCCTTGATTCTTAATATGTAAAAAACCTCTGCAAAGCTAGAATGTATTTTTATTTTTATCATTAGTCACTTGATCAATTTAAAGCTGTTATTAAAATTATTTACACACAAAGATATTACTTTAATTTTGGGACCTTTAGTTGTTTTATTCCATGCTTCTAAGACAATATTAATATTTAGTTTTTAAAAGCACAATTTTAAAATATGTATTTTTATGATTCCTGACACCGTTTTGCTCACCTCATTTGTGTCTGTTCTTTGTTTTCAGTTCTACTGTTGGCTGTGTGTGTACTCCCTCTACCAGATCTATGATGAGATGCAATCCCCCAATATTGAGCTCTTATACCCATGAATCCGTCCATATTTTGTTACTGTATTTAAAAGGAGCTATCTAGACTAGTACCATATTGACTCGAAAATAAGCAGCACTTTTCCCCCAAAACAGCCTTTGTAAAATCTGAGTGCTGACTATAATCATTCCCTTGGATATTACATAATAATTTTCAAACATTGATGACAGAATGTAGTTATATTGATTCATACCGAAATATTTTTTTTAAGTCCACAACACGTGGAGCTTTTTTCTGCTTAACATTGACAATGTTATTTAAAACATATGGACCTTGACATTAATAGTAAAAATATAACTTTGAGCCAAATGGCTGACAAAATTAATGTTAAACTTTCTATTGTTACTCCTATTTTTCACACATGTTTTGGATTGTTGTCTGTCATTACTGTTTTATTCTTTTTTGATATTGTATTTGAATATTTGCTTACTAAGGCCCAATCTTACTATGTCACAACATTCTATTCATTATAAGGTTAAGTGATATCAGTGGCATATTTTGATTCTATAACGCTCATTTAGCGCCTACGTCGACGTAAAAGTGCTCATCAAGCTAACTTGAAGTCTACCTTCAGTTAGCAAACATAACGTCTGAATATTAACTTTAAAACACCCCACCACGCAATTGTTATTTTTAAATTTTAGAGTGAGATTATATGTTATATATCAATGAAAACAATGGTCATTGGTACAACAATGACAACTTTGCTTATGTATTTACTTTCAAAGACCAAAGAAATACTTGACTTCAACAAACATTTTAATAAACAAATAAATACAGTATAAAAAAACTTAAATATAGTTTTGAAATAGGACAGAAAGAGAAATTTTGTTCTAATTTGTTTTCAGAATCACGCCACAGATCACCTAACAACTAACTTGCAATCTCCATGTCCAATTTAATCCAATAAAAATCTGTATAAATGTTACATTTTCTTCAAAATCTTAGCAAAAATAACTGATCAAAGGTATCCATTTTTAATTACAAAATATTCTTGTATAACACAATGCTATGTCTAACCAAGTGTTAGACTTTACAAACAGCTAAGTTATGATTACTTTAACGCAACATTCTAAGATTGGGCCTAAGCTTGGAATATTATGCATGGCTAATCATTTAGAAAAAAATAGATTTCTCAGCCAATGATTAGAACAGTTATAAGTTAAAACAAAATTACATTAACATGATATTCAAAAACTATGAGCACAAATTAATTAAGCTAGAATAAAATAGTGTGTATGTTTACTTTCAAAGTGGATGAACAATTTTCGTCTTCTCAAAGTGACCTTAGAGACAGGATATGTCCATGTTTTAAAGATCTGATTAACATCATTGCAGCGGATAATTTGCGCAGCTACAATGTTTTTCTTTCCACCGACCACTCATCTGTTACGATGTGGTCATGTTTAAGGCAGTAATTATTTTGATTTATCTGTCACAATTGTGTGTATTTTGTTAATAGTACTCAAAATAGACTTTCCACAAACTGACCAAAGTTCAAAAAGGAAATGCAACCTTTTAACCATCTTGCAGGTATTCTTGATGTTTGGAAGTCTGGGGGAGCTGGATACAATATTTAGACATCTTAACATGTGCCTCATAAGTTACAACTAGGGATCTTTGAAACGTCAAATAGTTGGTTTGCGAAGTTTGCTCTTTCAATTCAGAGTGTAAAGCGAATTGAGTGAAATATTCTTGAAGCCGAAGCTAAGTTTGAATATTTTTTGTTTTCTGCTTGAAAAAATATATATTGTTGGTATTTATAAGACTTGATTAACTAAAAATCACTTGGAAACTGTTTTATTGAACATCATTATCATCACTGGCTGTGTCATTTTCATGAAATGCCATCTTCCTCTTTCCTTCTTGTTTTAATCTGATAAATCATGTTACTAATATCAATTATAATTCAATCACTTGAGATATTTTCATATGAAAATAAGCTCAGAATTGCAATAATTTTATTTTATCTGTGAATATTTTTTTTTACTGGGGAAGGTTTATAAATGTTGATATTGAATCTTTTTTTCGAAGAGTAGGAAGTTGATACATATTTTCAAGCCAAGTTGAAGTTTCAAAGCTTCATATATCCGTAATACCTTGAATTCTGAAGATATTTATGATTTGTAAAAAAAAAAAAAGATTAGATTTAAATTATTATTGTTTAGTTTTGAATGTGATTTTAACTGCTGCTTTGATTGATTTTAGTTGTTTATCTTGAAATAATTATAGAACAAACTTAACAATCAGACCATTACTTTACAACTTATCATCGTCAACTCTTTCAACCTGGTCACTTTAGTAAAATGCCTCCATCTTCCTCTATCCTTCCACCAATCTTCCTCCTTTAATCTCTTCCATCCTTCTCCTCTCACTCATTTACCATGTGTGTGGATCTGAATTCACAAAATACAAAATGGGAAAGTGGGCTTTGGATATGAGATGAAAGAGGATGGTTCAGTGGGAGAGATATTAGCGCACAAAATTAAAAATCCTTGGTTCGATTCCAGTGTTCAGGTTGTAATTTCTCACGTAATTGAATTTTATTCAGATATGAGACTAGATCCCGTGAACAATCATCACATATTAGTTTGTGTTGCACACAAATTAAAATGAAAAACTTAATTTATGATTATTATTTTTAATTTCAACTAAAGAATTAATGTGAACAAATTCTCAATTGAAAATAAAAAAAATCAAACCCATTTAGGACATTTGTGTCCATTATGTATACATGTATTTAAATTCGAGATGCAGGATTCCATGGTAAAATGATTAAATTTGGTTTTAATTATTTCTAGTTACAATACAACTTTGGGTTGATTACCATAGGAAGAACATTTTGGAAAATATAAACATAAATATCTGGTTGACAAAATTTTAGAATTATAATTCGATAAGCAGTTAAAGTTCATTCAATCTCTTAAAAGTGGCACATGCAGAATGCTTATGTTAGCATATTATTACATTAAATTAGGTTAAGTACCGCCTTTATTTTTAACATTTGGCGTATGTTCTTTCTCTTGCGAGCCAGCTATGAGTGTGGTTGGCAAGTTCGAATCCAAACAGCTTGCTGGATTATCTGCCACTTCGTTAGTTATTAGTACTGCTAAGTTTATGAATAAAGAAAACATGTCGATACTAAACGATATATGTCTGTGAGAAGCTTCGGCAATTTCAAATTTTTACCAACTAAAATTTTGATAGCTAAAATATACATTTTTAGAATGAATGCCATTATGAGATTCTAATAACATTAAAAACTAATACACACATTAAGAAATCTTGGGTTTTTTTTAGCATCGTGTCTTACTACCCACTTGGGCTGTACGCCTATATATTAATTATGCTAATAGGTTAAGGATGAGTAAGGTTGAACTGAGAGGAAGTGTACCCACATTTGTGCAAAGGTATAATGGAAAACGATTTTGGTAAAACCACCCTTGGTACACTCGCCCGGGATTCAAACCCCATCTCTCTGTCATTGGCATTCTACTATAGTGCCACAGTAACGTCTTAAACTGTGTGGCCATCGAAGCAGGTCTCGGTTAATTGAATTGAAGTTTAATTATCAGCCTAGATTGAAATATTACAAATATTTACATAAATAAGCTCAGTATAATATTTTTACAGCATAAAACAAAAATACATACATACAAACTTCACTTTGGCTTCGAGAATATTTCATATATTCATTTTGGTTTTGTTTTGAATTGAAAAAGTGGATGTGTCTCATCCCCTACCAAAAACTGCTCCATGTCCCTGCATTCAAGTCTGAATAAGATCTCATTGTCCATCTATTTACAGTTTGATGCAATAATGGGGTACTTATAATAATAATAATAATAATAATAATAATAATGTAAATTAGGATACACCACAAATGAAGGATGGTCTTCCTCTATTTCTAGGGGAGTGCAAATACTCAAAAATTAGAGTTCGAGTTAAGCCTTAGTGATTATTCTGACTCTACTCTCGTATTATTTCCAAAACTTGAAAATTTTGATTAGCATTTTTCAATTTTACCTTGAAAACTAAAGTTTATGATTAAATCTAAAGATATTATTTTACTAAGATCAAAGGCTCAATATATACTTTTGTATGATTATAAAAATATAGCTTTTACAATACATATTAAACTTATTTAAAAATCTGAATTTGTGTGACCATAGCAGTTAAAAAGAATCATTCATAAATATTTGTTAGTTTTATGAATGGATTTAAAACAAATTTAACTTGAAATATTTGTAGTAAATAACATTTATCTACATTACTCGAACAAAACTCAATTTGAACTTGACTCGAAGTGAACATTTCTGCGTACACATTCCTGTTTATTACATTTAATAACATTAATACAAAGGATTAACTTGTTATTAAATTGATACTGATATACCTGTGTGTAAACTCCAAAGTGTTTTTTTATAATATTTTAAATAATAGATATTTTTTATAGAGTTAGTATTATATTTTAGAAATATTACACATGCTAAACATTGACTTGGGTATAGACTTCTTATTACAGCTTGTTTTGAATTTTTTAAATTGAAATTAATATGCCATACTCTAAAATGAATGATTAAATTTCTATTTGTAGCTAGACCTATAAATATTATTCATATTTTATTTGTGGAGATTGAATATTGTTTAGTTGAAAATGAGTGGCTTTTTAACATGTATTCAAACTAGATTCTTCATTATATTTCATTAATTTTAAATAATTAATTTGTTGTTTTATAACTTCTATTCACTTTATTTAGTTAACATTTAGTTTCTAAAACCGTTAGTTGGTACAATACACATGAATTTTTCAATTTATGAAATATTTCCTAAGTGTACTATTTATCGAAGTTAAAAAAATTTGGCGAGTTCAGTGAATGCAAGTTAAAGACAACACAATATAATGAACACGTTCTATGGTTTGTGCTTGGCAGGTGTTTATTTAACATCAAGTTTAATAAAAGAAAAAGTAAAGCTATAATTTATGTATAAATAGTGTGAGAAAAGTATTAGTAATACACCGATACTTCATCTCTTTGCACATGGGAATCTCATGGCATTGACATTGGTCATGATAATAATTTACACTAAATATCTCAAATCAATTCAGTCCATTCCATAATCTGTGATATTTTTATTAGGTGTTCTGTCCTACAAAAAGTCCATTACTTTTGTCGGTGAACTCAGACCGCCAATGCCTCCTCCTTCAGCTTCCGGAATTTTCTTTTTTCCTTCAAGTCGTTCAATATTTAAATCCTCCTCCTTCCTAAGCTCCTCTTTACTTCAACCTTTACTGCTATGATGTCATGCAGAAGAATGTTCCCCCTAAGGATGAGCTTGATCCAATATGCTTTGCACCGAAAGAATCACATCCAAAATGGTTCTCTTCTCACCCACTCCTTTTAGGACTTCTTCATTTATCACCCAGTCTGTCCACCTGATATTCCAAAGTCTTCTCCAACCCACATTTCAAAGCTCTCAAAGTAATTATTTTCCATATTCCTAAGAGTCTAAGTTTATGTTCCATACATTTGTGATAAGAGATTTTAAAAACAACTTGCATATTAGTTCCCAACATCACAATTTTTTTTATAACTAAGTTTCTGTTTAAAAATATTAGTTTTTTACTTGCTAGCTAAGTATTTTATTTCAGTGGTCAAAGCATTTATCCCAGACATATGTGCCTTTTATTACGAGCATTGCTGCAAGGCTCTAAACTGGGAAAGGGGGATAAAATGTCAGCTTCATCGAAGACTAAATTACACATTTATGTTAAATTTTAGTTATTTTGTGTGTCATAAGTTAAAAGTTTAAAAATAAAATAAAAAATGTATAAGCAACCAGGGTCGTAACACTCCAACCTATATTTTGAATATTTCAACAGCACAAATAAATGTAAAAAATCAAATACATATTTACAAATACTTAAGTATTTCAATGACACATGCCATCTGCTTCTGGAACTAGTAGACTGAATAGGCCTTTATATTGCCTGAATAACTTGAGGTATCATTTTGATGTGTTTTTACAAGATCCTTTACTCACTCACTTCGTGTTAATGTTGTCCACTAATTTTTATATTTTGTTGAACCTGGGGGTATTTATCTACTAACTCTTTTTGATATTAAAACATGTCATAGACATGATCAGTATCTCAAGTTAGTCAAGTGCTTGCTATGAGTTTTTGTATTATTGGTTGGGTAGTTGGAATGTTTCATTATTGCATATCTATTTAATTGACTTTGTCGTATTAATAACCGTCCAAAAAAAAAAAAAAAGTTTGTTGAGTCCTTACTCAGAAAAACTTTGAGACCAGTGTACTATTAAATTATATAAATTAAATCTATTTCATATCATTATGTTGATAATGAATATAATTTTATATTTAAAAATAGAAATAAATGTATGTATAAGGTTCACATTAACAGATTTCATTATTTGAGTACACGAATGAGAATACACAGTGTTTTTTGTATATTTCTAATCAGGGCTGTAGAGTCTTGAGTCGGAAGCAATTTTGGTTAGAGTTGGAGTCAAAATAAAAACTTATAATACTATAGCAATATATTGTAAATATATTATTTTAGTTTTATCCTATTTTTATTCTCTAGGAGTAATATTTTTAACCTGGATTGACAATATTATTCAAATATAAATTCATAATGTCAAAGAAGTTTCCCAAGAATTAATCTGTTTTGGAGAATCAAACTGCAGTACATTTTTTACTACAAATTAATATACTTTATAACCATTTCTGAAAGAGTTGGAGTGGGACAGTAGAAAAATAGAAGAGTTGAAGGCGTGGCATTTCGACGCCAAAGCCTTGTTTTTAAATAGTAAGAATTCATTTATAATCCAATTTTCATGTTGGTATATTGATATTAATTGATTCAGACTAGATTTAATTGGAGGGCTCTTAAAGCATTTTGTTAGCTGAACACCTTAACGACATTAATTTAGTTAATATAATATATATATTGCTATAGTAATAATGTTTTTATTTAATTACACTTATTCTGTATGAATATTAGTGTATATCTCTACACAAGTGACTTGCTGGGGTGATGGTATATTAAAAGTGACCTTATGTGCTCGACTAGATATTGATTCATTGACTCATTATCTTTAAGCTTTAATTTTAATTTTTACTCTGTTTACTTTTAACTAAACCGTCCTAGATTTTAAGTCTATACAAAGCTTTATTGTATATATTTAAGTGCATACTAAATTTAGTGTGTTGAAAATCAACAAACAACTGTTCAAATTGTATTATTAATAGTATTTTATAATAAATTTTCAATAAATATTTTTATTTTTATTTTAACAATAATCTTGTCAACCTGGATGATCTTGGGGTAAAGAGCTCGCCTCAGGACCCAATGCTTGTGGGTTCTAATTCAGCCGGGGTCAACGGGTTTTTTTTAGTTGTATATATCTGTAGCACAACTTCCTTTGGAGGGGAAGTAAAGCCGTTGGTCCCATGTCGATGGTGGCATGTAAAAGAACCCTGAGAGATAATATGTGAAAATACTAGCAAAATGGCCGGCCCTTTGGCTCTAGCTTAGAGAACAGGTCTGTCCAACTGGTGGCCCAGACAGCATATTTTGCGGCCCGCGATGCATCAGAAAAGTTTTTAAAAAAAGTATAATATCCAGGAGAGAGGAGATGTTCTGTTTGAGAGTATCAACTAAAAAAAATTGTTAATATTGTATAGGCCTATATTCCAAGTATGCACACTGTCTAGTGATATAAGATGAGGCCCTTAGCTAATTTAAAGTTGGGCAATACTGTTATATAAATTCTCGTATGCCGATGTAATCAGTCGGTTCAGAAAGTGCATGTTAAATACCACAAATTGGGGGGGGGCGGGGNAAATGAACATTTTGAATGATTAATTTGATATATTTTAACAAAACCAATGTTTTCTTTGAATTTGCAACTTAAAATGCTGTGATTACATCTCTCATATCTGCATATTATAGATAAAAAAGTCTGACTACTACCGAAGTACATTCTTCGATACTCTTCAGTAATTTTCTCCTATGAACTTAATGTCTCCATTTTTGTTTGAATATTGTAGCAACATGTGACACTAATGGTTTTCTTCTTAGTCTACCTTTTCACTGGGTCACTTTAGAGCAGCCAACAGACCCCAAACCCTTTAGAAACAAGACCCAATTTTTGGAACGACAGACTTTTGCAACCCACCTATGGATGTGCAGTGAGAAGAGGAATTTTTAATTTAATTATTGTATTTACTACGGCTTAGAAAAAATATATTGTTGAATAATATTTATTTATTATTTTTTTAACTTTGTTATTTTGTAAATGAGGCATGTCCTAAGAGTGCTATTGTTTTTGATTTGTGTTGATGACGTCCACGTCACAGACATGAACATGAATGATTACAAAATGTACACATTTCAAAAACATTTTCACGACCCACCGAAAATTGGTTCTCGAGTCACATTTTGAAAACCACTGCCATAGAGACATGGACATGGACAGAGAACAAGTAAGTAAAATAGATGTCAAGATAAAAAAAAATCAGTGTGTATTACCCAAAGTAAAATTTGATTTGCTATGGGTCTTTTTAAGAGGTATAGTTTTGCTGCGATTTGTTGTGATGATAGCTACATCCTTTAGATATAGAAACTGTCAAAACAATTGTTGGCTGCATTATTTGGTAACTGGTACATTTAAGACGATCTACACCAACTTTTAACTAATATTCCAAAATGACAAACTACTTTATATCTAAACCCATTAAAGTCAACTTCTACAGAACAATAACTGTACCACCCACAAAGCTGAACACAAATACTAAATGTTTTGTCAGTGATGGTAAGGTTAAGTCTAGAATCCTAGCTGAGTAGTGAAGATAAATTTTTTAAATTATATTTACAGCCTCTATGCAAATGCAGATGGGGATAGACCTATAAATTCTACCTTAGTAATTCTTACCTCAATAGTATAACTTAAATGTGTGTAGTCCTGACAGGTCTTAAGAGACTGAAAAAAAAATTGACTCAATTCAATGAGACTCGTCATCAATTATAACAGGAGCCAATAGAGTTGGGATTAGGGAGGCATTGCCCTTTTCTCCCGGGAAAAGTTCTACTCCTGATTTATTTTACTCTTTTTGAATATGAAATCTTGCATAAAACATATTTAAAAAAAAAGCAAGAAATGTACTAAGTTTTGTAAAATTGTATTGTTATTTGATAAATATAGGTACTGAATGGGTGAGGAATATGACCGCTTACCCATGTTTATAGCTTTGACCAACAGCCAATCGGCTGTCTACTGGCACAGGGTTGATTAAAAATGTAATAAACAATAAATCTTGGAAGTTGTTGCTTGCGCAGCACAAATAACCCATTTTTAACATCAACTCGAGAGCATTTTGTTGTGTATTTGAGTCTTTCAAACTTTCTTCTTGTATTTTATACATTTATTTCTCCCAGGCTGATTTAAACTTTCCCCTTGTGTCTTTTAGAAATTGTATAATTTGTGGACTCATGGCACACACAAGATTTTTGTTTTAATATATGGGGGAGAAGCTAAACTGGAAATACCATCAAAAATTAACTTGAAATTGATTCTAAAGGCATCCAAGTTTCAAAAATTGTCTGGTAAAAAAAGACTACACTTAGTATTTTCTAGAGACTTAATTTTTTTAAATATACATGGGAGAAGCCATCCAAATAGCTTCTAGAGGTATCTAGTTTACAAAGATTTTCCGTGGAGGGGGGGAACATAGATTCCCCCTTTGGTTTGGTGGGTGAAGCCCTTCCAAATCCCTCTTGAGTCAAAGAAATATTTTGATATTTGGCCCCTTTAGACAAAAAATGTTCAACCTCAACTGACAGGACTAGCAGATTATGCAATCTGCAACACACTTCTTTTAATGATGTTATAATGTGTACATATTTGAAGGGAGCTTTGTGATGTCACTTGGGTTCAGCCTTTGTCAAAGAGATGCCATAGATGGTTGTCTTGTCCTTTTAAGGGTATTGACGTACATGGTCTATCAAGTAATAAGTTAATTAGAATTTTATGTGTGTTACATGAAAGGTAAAATCTCTGTAAGGCTCGTTTGTTAAAATAATATCTGAAACCTGATAACTTTAGTGACGTTGGTTTAGTGAATGGACTTTTTTTTTTAGCTCTGGAAACTTTGCAAGTAGTATTTTTGGTTGCAACTAAACTACATCCATCCATTAATGTTTCCAGTCCGTGGTTTGGGTAAGTTTTTATTCAAGCCATATATTTTCCACTACCGGCTTGCCACGCCTGTCATAGCTTCATATGCTTTACACTTTACAAGCAGGGCCCGGATTTTGATGACACGTCATCTTTTTATTGGCGAATCACAAACAATGCTCATGAGAACATAAACTCTGTTCATGATCCCCTGGTTGTATAAATGTATATTTTATAGGTCATTTTTTGTCATTTTGGAATTTTAGGTTATAGACCCTATATTTTTGGTTTTCATTATTAGGCATTTTCAAGCATTTTACGAGTCATTTTTGACCATTTTTAGGCATTCCTGTTAAGTATATTTTAAAATTACAAACGATATTTTATCAATGCCTAATTCTTTCAACACAGAGTTGTCTGAATGAGAAGATAATGTATACAAATAACTTTGTAATCTCTTTGGTTGTAAGATACACATTCCTGGTGAGACTTCAACCAAGCTGGAGAGGGTTGCGCTGGGATGGGGTGGCTATTACTTCTGAAGTAGATATTTGTAAATCAATGTTATATTTACCAGAATGAAAGCGTTTAGTTTTTAAAGACTTCATTACATGGATAATTTTACCATTGTAAAGCACGTAATTTATTTAGTCATGTGCGTTTATTACAACTCTTTGATCGTATTTTAAGGACCTTTTTTGATTATATTTAGGTCATCAAAATCCGGGCCCAGTTTATAAGCTAACTAATGACTAGGACAGACACAACATCCAGTCCCCGGCTGTTAGTTTATCAATGATAAATGGTAAACCCATATTTCATCAACGATACATTTTTTGACCATTCCAGGAGTCGAACCCGGGACCCTTAGTTCATTAGGCAGACACGCTACCAACTGAGTTAAGGTGTCGGATTTGTAACTAAACTAAAGGATGTAAAACTTTTTTTATTAAACCATAATATGAATGCCATAGATGTATTCTTGGATTATAAAAATACTTGTTAGAGGCTAAATTTTTAACACCTCAGATTAGTAGAGTCCACTTTGGTTTTTTTTAGCACTGTCTTACTACCCATTCAGGGGGCGGCAATCTTAAATACCACTCACTCGTGTGTCCTATAAAAAAAAAGGAACTAGTCAACAATATAGTTAATAATCTAACAAAATTCATTGTAATAATAATCTCTTTGAATAAATGTTTTTTTATGTGTATCGGCTATTTCTATTGTTTGCATCGTATTGTGGGACCATCCCATTGTAGAATTGTGGATAGTTTTATCAAGTAGGCCTATTAGCAGTCTAGACTTTAAATGCTTGGTTGCATAACGGACCAAGTCAATATAAAAGGTTGAGGAAAGGCACAATTTTTATGAATTCTTAGAGAAATTTATTTTTGCCAAAATAATTAAAATATTTATCTAGTATATACATTAATTTTAATTTTATACACATAATGAATAACTGGTTTTTTAATATTGCCAGGGACATTCTGAAATGTGAAAGGGTATTCTTTCTCTTTGTTTAAAAAGTTTCTCAACAAATACCAATATTCTCATGACAGATATTCAAGAACTAACTGTTAATAAAACTATGTGTAGAAAACTATTTTCTCATACCACCTTTAGTTCAATAATTTACTTGATTTTTTGTCAAAATCTAGAATGATAATAGACTACTACAAACTGATATTAAGTTGTTAGAGGCTTTGTTTATTTTTTAAGACTTCATTGTTGAGAAAGTGGACTAAACTTCTAGCTCCTCTAGTCTGGTTTACTGGTGGCAGGGAGGTCAAGGTTTGAATCCCGGGTGGATTTACCAAGGACGGTATAAACTCAATGATTTCCCCTTCATGCTAAGATGGGTACATTTCCTCTAGTTTCACCCTAGTCGCATTGTCCTAGCTACAACATTAGTGTAGCTATTTTTTTTTGCACTGAGTCTTACTAACCATTCGGGCTATACGCTTTAAGTACTAATTGTGCTAATAGTTTTAGGGACAAGGAAGATTATATTTATATGAGGTGTACCAGCATTAGCGTGGAAAGCGAGTGGAAAACAATTTTGTAAAAAACCTTAGTACACCCAACCGAGATTCGAACCTTGACCTCCCCGTCATCGACATTATATACTAATGTTATATTAGCGCCTTAGATCATCTGGCCACCGAAGCGGGTATTAATGTAATTACATTTTAATATCCGAAGGAGGTGCAAAAAACAAACAAAAGAAAAACACAGAAATCATATGTACTTCTATTATTTGAAAACGTCCTTGAAATATTCCAAACGTGTTGTGGTTATAACAGACTTGTTGGGTTTTCGTCCTAAAACCTGTAAAGATATTAAAAAATATCTCACACTCGGCTTTTCTTCTATTTTAGAATAGTTTTTTTTAAGAAGCTCCCTCTTGGAATCTGACACCCCACCGTGCTACTTGTCACTTTATATTCCTATCTCCTTAGATTTATACATTCTCTGGATGAAAAATAAAAAAGATAAAAACTTCCCTATCTATTTATAAACACCAATGTCGAGAATGAAAGAGAAAGGTTTTCCTTGAGAATAATCTTCTCGCTGCATCATTCCTCTCTTGTTACTGGAGAGCCTCAGAGCTTCCAGCGGGAGTTTAAAGAGAGATAGATACTTTTATGTACAATACATTTCAACAGGTCCGTCCTTGGCCTGCATTTAAGGTCATTCGACCATCTACATTTTACTGAACAATTTTATCAAGATAATAAGAAGCTATAAATAGTGATTCAATGATTTCAAATATTTACAGTTCACGAGCAATAAGGGGTCAGACTTGGCTATTTTATCATTTATATGTGTCATTGTTAAGGCAAATTAATAAATGTTTGGCGCTGAAATTTAGTATAACTAGACAATTGTATTAGGAGTACAGAATTAAATAATAATAACATTTTTATGAAATATTAAATTTTTTTTTATTAATATGAAGTATAAATAATATTAATACTACCCTTATCCTTAAAGAATGGAGTTTCTCAAGTCACGCGGGAAATAATGTGTGTATATATGGATGCCTAATGGAAAATATTTTAACCCTGCCTAGCTTAATGCCTAGACGTGATATAAGGTGTTGAACACATTTAATAAATCATGACTTGATGTCACAACAAATAAAAATCAATAAAACATAATCTAAAATCAAAGTCAACCCTAGGTTGACCCAAGGTTAAAAACACACAAATGATATTTTCTAATATCTTAGTGACATAATATTATATGGAATATAAAACATTCAAAAATATGTAAAAGCTTTATTTATTGTTACTAGATAAATTCAAAAATTCAAGGATGGAAAAGAAAAAGAAAATCAACATTTTTATATCATATTAAATCAGCCTTGATTTATTCTTTGTTAACCCTGTAAGGTAGAAAGCTTAATCTGCATGGTTCCACTATGGTACAGCTTTTAAGATAGGGCCATAATGTAATACGCCAAGGTAAGATTTATTTGTATTTATTTATTTAAGGTATTTAACGTGAACTTTCTGAATAGATTGATATATCAGCATACAAACATTTCTATGAGCGAGAGTGAAAGGGCCTACCAATTTTGCCGGAAAAGGTAGTTTCACATAGCTTCTAGGGTTCTTTTACATGTTCCAATCGACGTGGGACCGACAGCTTTAATTTCCCTCCGAAGTAAATTGTGCTACTGATATTTATCGCTGAAGTAAAATCCGCTGACCCCAGCTGGGTTAAAACCCACGATTATTGGGTCGTCTACCATAGGAACACCTAGATCGACTATTCAAAGTAAGACTTCTACCTTTCAGGAGACCGTACATTTTGTATTGTGTTCTGGACTCCGGAGTCAAAGTACGTCATCTACTTGTGTGGCCATTTTAAATTGTAAAGTTATCTGATGGTGAAAAGCGTAAATTTTCCAATAAGAGAAAACTTGTTAACGTGCCTTATTTATGAATTTTAAAAACAGAAACTTAAATTATTTCAAAAATTAAACATATGACTAGTGGAGATAACTGAATGTAACTATACTGTATTAGTATTGACCAGTTTTGAAAATGCAAGATATAGTTCGAATAGCCAATATTGACAGAGGTGTAGGCCTACTATAAATATTTATCTTGCCACTAAAGCAAATTAATACTATTTGTTTGATTAAGTGTGTGGCTAATTGAAAATACATCCAAGATCTTGTGTGCAAGTGTGCTTTTATTTTAATTACCTACAACACCTTTCAATATAAGAAGCCGGTCACTAGTAGTTGATCAGTTTTATCAAAGATGTCGCAGCTACTCCAAAGAAACTTTCTTATTGGAGAAGCGGGAATAAGAAACGCAGAATAACAATCGACCTGTAAACATTTGGTTGTGAATGTCAGTGGGTTGTTTGGTTTCTCTATGATCAGATAGTGCGTGACTGCATTGTGTTTACGGTAATTGAGTGCGTGAAGTACGTAATTCACTCAAGTTCGGCTCTCGTACAACCACTTAATATGATTGATAAGACAGCAGTGTTCTTATTTTAGGAAACAAACCTGTCACCTGAAGTTGGTTTGTTGCGGTGATTTAAATGCTCAAGTATTTATATTCTTTGGCGTATATATGAAAAATTGAAGTCTTCGAAACATAGATTTGCCTTTGTAAAATGAGTGTGTTTATAAAATAAAAATTGTCTAGACTCTAGGGACATTTCCCACAAAAATTACGAGTGACTATAAGTTTAGTTTTATAGTATATTGTCAAATGAGTGAAAATTAATTTTTTTTATATATAAAATAGTTTGATATCTCATGATTATTAATTGCACCATAGCTAGAAAAGAATTAATAAGTTCTTCAATTTACTGAGTACTTAGCTTAGCTAGTGTTTCGTTTTGGAACTAGCACGCTTTCAAAAGAATTAGAATGAAAACAAAATATATCTTCTTGAATTATACGCAATAAAGAAGCAACAATGAAAAGTATGAATGGTTTTAAAATAATAAAGCGAGAATAATATGAAAAGTTTAAGTGTTAGGCTAAGAAAAAAAACTAATTTCCATCAATAAAACAAGTCACTTTTTCAAATCCAGCGTAGAAAATTTTAAGTTATAGTTGCAAAGTTTCAGTGAAGTCAGTTTTTGTAGTGTTTGCGTGTCTTGAAGTGGAAGTTACAAATACAAAGAAAATTTCAAATTTTCAACCAAGGTAAGTGAAGTACTATAGTCCTTACCATGTTTGTTTTAACTTTTATGTAGGTTTTGTGGCCAAAGTCAACTCTAGTTTTAAGCATTGTGGCGTTTATCATCTGTTGACAAAAAAAAAACTTTGTAAGAATTTGACTCGGCTATATTGAAAAGTTGTGTGATGCGAAAACAGATGAATCACGAGTATGGTAGCTCACTCATTATAATTACAATACAAGGGATTAATAGTCCCACTTGTGATATAGTACATTTGATACAAATAACACCCGATTTTGTGGTCGCATGATCTAAACGCGCTACTACTATCGTAGTAGATCAAACGACTGATGAGGAGATCGAAGTTCGAATCTTTGGTTGGGTGTACTGAGGGTGTTTTCTCCACTCTCCCTCCACTCAAATGCGAGCACACTTACTAGAAATATAACCTCCCTAATCCCTAAAACCATTAGCGTAATTAGTAGATGAGAGCGTATAATCCGAACGGGTAGCAAGACGCCGTGCTAAAAAAAACCAATAATTATTATTATTAGCACCGCGTCTTACTACCCGTTCGGTTTATACGCACTTACGCTAATGTGTAATGGTAGGGTGATTGTGAGATGAAATGAAGGACCTACAGTTTAACGTGTAATCCGAACCATGGTGGAGGCCTGGCATTCCTCACATTCACAAGATGTCTTGTCAGAGGTGAAGGAAGGGTTTGGTAATCAGATAAATCTTTGCCGGGACCGAGGATCGAACCCCGGCCGCCAGCATAGAAGTCTGACACCTTACCCCTAGACCGCCAGGTCACCCAAAACCAATAATAAAGTAGTGTTGATTGGTCGTTGCCTGAGGGCGACATTGTTGAAAGCGAAAGGAATTGAAACTTGTTTGTAACAATGAATCTAAGAATACAAAGATAACGACCATTTCATATTATGTAAAAGACGAAACAGGCGATGAAATGAAAAATAGAAAGCAAGTTAAGGACCGGCTACACAATTGTTTTGCAGCTTTTTACATAATACACCTCCATTCTTTCCAAATGTGTCGCCCAAAACAACTAGGTAGCACATAAAAGGGTTCCCTACACGTGTATAACGATGTCATCTTTGAAGGTCATACTTAGAATTAAGTCAGCCAGTTTCATAGTCAGATTTAGTACGCCTCAAGTGCGGCGCTACAGTAAGTACATGACGACACCTACCTAAACTCGAATGGAATGGGCCGTTCTCGCATAGGAAACTGACCCATTTTATTTTGGTTTAGGTAGGTGATGTCTTGTATTTAGTGTAACGCCGCACTTGAGGCGTACTAAATTTGACTATGAAACTGGACCATAGTCTACAATTAGTACCTAATAACAGTGTATGCAATGCAATAGGTTATATAAACAATTAAACATTTATTAATTTTTTAATATACTATAGCACTAAAAATATTATTCTCTAAAATATACTTTTTAGAGCAACCGTTAAATCCATTTATTATGTTCTGTAGGTATCCAACTGAGATATCTATTGCTGTAAAATTCTTTAGTAATAAGCCTCGTCTACAAGTTCTATATAGTCCTTAAGATCTATGATTTTTAACTTTTGCGCGCACACTTCGTGTCCTTAATCACGTTATGTCGTGTCAATCAAAATACTTGGTAAAATCAAACTCACTGAAATAAAAACGTAACTCAAGTAGGCCCGTCACACTGCCGACATTTTATTTGATTTTTTTGCATTAGTTTGTGCTTTACTTGGTTCATATATATGCCCCTCAAACATCAACATTTGTACGCTAAAATTAGGCAATCTAGAAAATACTTAATGTTAAGTTAAAGTTGACCAGCCCCAATAAAAATGTATTTTAACGGTATAATTTTATATCACGAATGTTCATGTACATGCACGTATGAGCACAAACGAATGGTACACGCAGAATTTTGTTACAGTGATTTTTTTATATTTTTTTTTTCAAAATGTGGTGGGTCAGCTTGAACTCAGGTTTTATACATATTACGGAATAGGGAGAGCTTAATTTGGCCCGATATATATTATAATGCTATCTCTAGAATACCTAAATTTAGAGCACTACTGCTCATTTTCAGGCACATGAGCACAGGTGATACACAAACGATCGCAAAACAAAAATCAGCAATGTGGCGGGCTAACTTGAGTTACTTGAATAAAAGGGTGACCTGGCGGTCTAGGGGTAAGGTGTCAGACTTCTATGCTGGCGGCCGGGGTTCAATCCTCGGTCCCGGCAAAGATTTATCTGATTACCAAACCCTTCCTTCACCTCTGACAAGACATCTTGTGAATGTGAGGAATGCCAGGCCTCCACCGTGGTTCGGATTCCACGTTAAACTGTAGGTCCTCCATTTCATCTCACAATCACCCTAACATTATACATTAGCGTAAGTGCGTATAACCCGAACGGGTAGTAAGACGTGGTGCTAATAATAATAATAATAATAATAATAATAATAATAAAAAGTTACTAAAAACACAGTTTAGTATATTATACATCCTCCAGGAAACTATGTCCTGTCACTTTACATAATTTGTCTAATATATGATAACGTTGGTTTTTAGTGGCAGTGCACCCACAATAGCGTGAAGAGAGGGTGTTAAAACCACAGTAACAAATCATGAAACCATCCCTAGTGCAATCGGCAGATATTAAAACATTGACCTCCGCGTCTCCGGCAATTAATTATATTTCAAGCATGACGCCTTATACCATGTGATCTCTACTGCAGTATATTTACGTATCGATTGAAATATACCAGGATTTTTTTTTTAGTGACTGGTGGAGTAGCAGTAGCTCCACATACTGATCAGGGACCCACAAACCAGTCACGACAAACCAAAGCAAATGAGACTGACGTCTTTGTCTGCGTTCTCGCTGGTTGCGTGTTTTATGGATATTTAAGAAATTTTGTTTGATTACCTGTACGGACAAAAATGTAGACTTCACTCAATACGAAAGTAGGCGAGGTGCTAGTGATTTAGTAATCATCATTAAAGTGTGACTGAAAAGGCTCTATTTTATTATTAGGGATATTTAACCAACATCTTCTTATCCAACTGGTTAGGCATTCATTAACACACGAGCTACAAACTAACTTAATTCAAGAAACGACACGACACCGTCAATTAACCACTGGGGACAATAAACTTGAGACAGACACTACCGACTGAGATGAAGTGTTGGACGTCTTAACGCCTGTAAAAAAAACTAGTTAATCTACGCTCACAACAAAATTAATATTCTATGAAGTCTTCCCCACTCTTTCGATCCCTGTCAG
Source organism: Timema poppense (assembly GCA_902141375.1). Taxonomy (NCBI): domain Eukaryota; kingdom Metazoa; phylum Arthropoda; class Insecta; order Phasmatodea; family Timematidae; genus Timema; species Timema poppense. The sequence goes on from CABFOV010000894.1 coordinate 48,040, forward strand.
CTCCTTATTTCGAAACCCGTCGCTGTTATTGAAAACAGTGCTTTCGTCCAGAGGAGTAAGACCAGTTATGCTTCAATCCGGTCGCCTTCTTAGTGCGAAGTTTACATAGGGGCGTTTCTTACTCAGCTCGAAAACACAAGATGAGGGGGATTGTCTTTTTCAAATAGCTATTCTAGAGGACACGTTCCCATTATTAATGGTTTTTCAAAGCTGTACATTTTATATAAAGGTTTTTAACCTACAGTCCAATTCTCACAGGAAGGACCTTTTAGTAAATACAAACACAAACATTTTTTTGTCTCGTAAGTTTAGAAACTTTTTTTAAGAAAAAGGAAAGAAATGCATTTAGGCTCCTTAGCACAACTTTACAAAAATAATCATTTCATCTATTTTAGATTATTTTTAACATTATAAAGATATTAGATTATAAAATAATGTATTTAAACCATTTTGGGGCCTATTTTTCATATGCTTTCACATTGTAAATTTTAGAGATAATTGACAGCCTGTAATATGGTTATCAGCCCAAACCCTAAAACTAAACTTACAGGTTTTACTAAGTAATAATAGGAGTAGCCCTGGGCATTTTTTTTCAGGTCCCCCATTTGGAGATAGTTGGCCTTGAAATTCCCAAATTTTGGAAATTTTCCAATTTTGGAACTAATAATCGGTCTTAAGGGCTTAAAACCCAGGATTTATTTTACCATGGCTGGAAACCTTTACAGTCAAAGCTCTTGCAAAAAAAAAAGCCCTTTTGATTTTACAGACCTTTAATATTGGCTAAATTGCTCGTTATAGTGACTAAATTTAAGCCTATTAAAATCCAAGTGACAAAAGTCTTATCTAACATGTATATACATTTTATGAAAGGCCAAGATCTCTAGTTTAATGCAGTGCAAACCAGGACCTCTTATCTTTAATAGAAACCACACAACAGCTTAAAAAAAAAACATTTGCAAACGCTCATTTTTTGTTCACCGCGGTGAAGAAAAATGGGTGTAAATTCAAGATGGTAGCAGATAAAACATTAGCAAACCTATTTTTGAGCAGGTAAGTAGCAAGGCCACCTATGACGAAAAAAACAACAAAAAACTAGATGGTCAAGCAACCAATTAATTTAAAATCGGATGTCTTCACATGGAATGAGCCTCAGACCCTCACATCGATAACATTTTACTATATTATTATTGTTATAGCAAAGGTAATGTTAATATCAAGAGTGACAGATGAATGACTTAACGTGATCAGATATCTTTTCTAGCTATCAAATAATGTTTTTTTTAAATCGCTGCGTCTTGATATCCGTTCGGGTTATACGCCTATGAATTAACTACTTTAATGTGTTAGGGACGAGTGAGGTTGAATTTAGAGAAAGTGCACCCGAATTGGCGTGTAGGTAGAGGGAATTTTTTTAAAGACAAATCATCCTCAGTACACCCGACCAGGATCAAACCCCCCGATCTCCCCTCCATCTGCGGCCAGTCTATTGCGAGATAGCATCTTAGAGTCAAATAATGTTCTTCCTATTAAAATTGGACTGTATTAATTTACGTGGACGGGGTTTGGTTGGTAATTTAGAGAAATGCATCTGCACCGCTCTAGTGGCCAAACGGTCTAAGGCGTCACTTTCAACTTAGACTGGCTTGCTGTATACGGGCAGATCGGGGTTCAAATCCAGGTTGGGTCTACTGAGGGTGATTTTACTAAATGTTTTTCCACTCTCCTTCCACTCAAGTGCGAGTAGATTACCTCTAAAATGTTTCCTTCCTCATCCTTATCCCATTCGAGTAATCATCATATATGCGTATAACCTGAACAAGTGGTAAAACACGGTGATAAAAAAACTTTCTCTAGCCATCCTATTTGTTCATTCGTAAGAAAATTGGGGTATAATATAAGCCTAAGCTATGGGTTGGTTGGCCATTACAATAGAAGTGTAGAACCGGAGTAGATAGAATACACCTTTTTTTAAGGATCTTGTTTGTTACATTATCAGAAAACTCCGACCCCAAGGTCCGATTGTTACTGTTGCGTAAGGGTTGTAAGGGACACAATGGCATGGGGTTGATTGCCTTTGATGATTGTCTGGTATGGGGGTGGTTTGTTGTCGATGGACCAACGCGCGAGCATTGTCAAGTCAAGAGTTGCACGTCCAAGGTGTTGGGATAACAGGGAAGGTGGGCTCGTTACTCCTTAACTTACGTTTTGATATAGAGGAAAATTTTGAATCGGAGAATTTTCCGGAAAACTTTCTGCAGTGTTGGCGTTAAATTGTATAGGTGGAACCTAAAAAAGCCAGTGGCGGAGGAACCTTATTTATGCAATTAAAAAAATATTCTTTTTTTAGGAGTTGCCTTACACTCCCACTCCTCCATAAATGTTAAAACATTGTATGTACCTAAAAGCTCCCCAATTTTTGAAAATCCTACTATTTTATAAGATATTTGGAGTAGTCTTCCCCAGAATTTTTTGAAAATCTTCGATGCTTCTAGAATCTATTTTGAATGATCCTCCTTCAGCAATTTTTTAAAAATTTGATGCCCCCAGAAGCTATTTGAAATTGTTTAACCAACATATACAAAAAATTGAATGTATCTAGAATATATCTATAAGTGGGGGGTGAAGAGACAGGGAAATCTATTCCAGGAAGTGGCACATTATTTCTAGGGGGCAGTGCCCCCCTACTTCTCGTTTTCGTCGTCCCTGTCTAAAGCTTACCCATTGGTTTACACTTATTCTATGTAAGTCTTTGATCCATTTTAATATTATTTTACCCCAACGTTCATATTGTCAATGGCTCAGTTATTGTTGGTCTTCTTTGCGCGTTGTGCTCGTATTAAAAAAATAATGAGCTTAGTTTCAAACTTAAGGATATTGATTCGTAGCCTAATAATAATAATAATAATAGATAAAAGGTTAATATAAACACTAGTTTTGGAATAACATCTGTTTCTGGTAGCTAAGATATTAGTTCAAAATTCAAGTTTAACATGCTGGGTGGGGTTGCGCCCAAAATAATATTTTGGGAAGGGTTCTATATCAGTAAATGAAAAGTATTTCTCTTAACATTAAATCTATCTTGAAGTAAAATTTAAAGTTTAAAAAAAATCAAAATTGTGGTTGTATATGTAATGAATTTTATAAGACTTCATTAGCTTTCTATCCTATGCTGCTATGCATAAAGGATGAATACTAAAACAAATACAAATAATTAATAATACTTTTGGGAAGAGGGGGGATTTGAACCATTTCCCCTGTGGTACAACCCTGACGTTTGAGTATAATTGTGGCTATTTACATCTACTTATTATTTAAACTAAAATATAATAAATGTTGGACAAGGCGATAGCAAGATTATGGGTCACTTTATCTGTGAAGGAAAACTAAATAGAACAAAAATAAATTCCATGGCGTCAGCCCGCAATAATTGGTCCTATTACACCTTAAACAAGAGTTGTGAAACACTCAACCCATATGAATAAAATGTTTGTGTATGTCTGTCTTGAGCATTAAGCAATATCTAGTGCAAGCAAAGGGCCAAAATATAACAATTAGTAGCCCTTGTGGACGAACATGTGCACCTCAAAGCAGAAATTTTAAAATTTTGATTTGATTTTTTTTTAATTAATCAAAAACTGGGCTGGAAGAAATAAAATGAAGATATATTTTTCTGTCTGTTTGAAGCAGAGAAAAATGGTACCAGGAGTAACGCCGGGTACTTCTGCTAGTCTTATATGATTCTGTTTTTAACATTGGTTACATAACTTCACACTAGTCAATTTTATATAAACAATTATTACTTTTTTCCCCTACAATCCAAGCTGGATCGGAAAAATGGTAATTATTTCTGGAAAATCTGGAAAACACAAGGAATTTGTTAGCAAGAAAATAGTGACAACCCTGGTTTTGAATATTATCTTTAGTATTTCGTATTGGTTGTTGTTGTATTTAGCTGCTTTCTCTCTTTGTACCCCCGCCCTCCGTAACCACACACATAATATGTGATTGTTCTCAACCTAACAAAGTCCCTGTACCTTGACAGTAGAATTGGTTGAACTCGACTTACCAAAGCCCCTGTACCTTGACAGTAGAATTGGTTGAACTCGACTTACCAAAGCCCCTGTACCTTGACAGCAGAATTGGTTGAACTCGACTTACCAAAGTCCCTGTACCTTGACGCAGAATTGGTTGAACTCGACTCACCAAAGTCCCTGTACCTTGACTACCAAGTCGATTGAGCTTGATGGCGGAGGTTATCATCGACCTCTTTAGAAGTCACGGAGATTGAGCTCTAAATGTTATATTGTGTTCGTACAGAAACCCATTTTTCTTCCCTTGTCACTAGTTTTTTTAACCTTACTTTCATCTCTTTAAAATAGTTTCTTATTCAGATAGTTAAAAAAAATAGAACACATTAAACATAATCCTGTTGAATGAATCTAGTAAATTATATGGCAAGTTTTTATTCTAATGTTTATTTTTAATTTTAAAAGTAATATATTATGCTACATTCCTTGCTTTAGATTTGGGCGTTTAATATTTATTATTACGTGTATTGCGGTAGGTTAATCGATGCCTGTTAACACCTGTGCTATGAAAACTGGTATTTACTATCGGTATTAAATTTATGGCGGATTTTTGCAAAACTTAGTATATATTTTTTATCACCACGTATTACTATCCGTTCAGATTATATGCCTTATATGATAACTAATCTAATGGGGTAGGGATGAGGAAAGAAGCATTTTAAAGGTAATCTACACGCATGTCCATGGAAGTATAGTGGAAAACCATTTAGGAAAAAAACACCCTCATTAGACCCGACCGGGATTTGAAACCTAATCTCTTAGTCAGAGTATGCCAGTTTAACACGAGAGGGACTTAGTCAGTATTATGATTATCTACTACTACTAACTACTCCTATAAACTAATTACTCTGTCATTGTGTCGTGTCACTCATGTGCTACAAATCTTCTTTACACTTTCACTCAAAAACCCCTACATCGATCGAACTGAAATTTCGCATGGGCATAGCGCAGATGTTCAGTTAACATATAGGATGATTAACATTACTTATATAGCTTAACCTAAAACACCAACCACCCCCACCCCCTAACCCCTAACACCCCTATACGTGTTTCTGAAACCGGTGGGGCTAGGGAGTCACCCTTCAAGTGAGGGTACCCACGGGCGCTAGAATTTGAATACCCCCACCTCCACCCACCTCACCGGCCCCAGACATATCTCCAAAACCACTGGGGGGAAAAGGGTCGCCTGGATTTAACAATATTCTTTCAATATTTAACTACCCACAAAAATTTGTTTAGGAAGGGTCTTCCTTATATGACAGTTGGAAAAATTACTATATCTATTTTCACGTATTAATACGTCAACTATTTCTTCACTAGATACACATTTTAATTTAATTTTCGAAATATAGGAATATAAAAAGTTCTTGAACATATATATGAAGATCACGGAGTTTGAGCAGGGCTCTTAAGGCCGATACACACAGAATGCTAAGCTAAGCTAGGCTAAGCAATGGTCGTTCTTTTCCCTCCCGAATTCAGTGTTGTTTCTTTCTGGTCTGCTCCAGTGAAGTTTAGCTATGATGGTGTTCTCCAAAATGTCTCGTTTGAGTCCAGGTTATAATACTGAGGAAGAGAAGATGCTGCTGTTAGCAGTTGTTTTGGAAGAAAAAGAAAATTTAGGAGGTGGAAGTTTAACTAGTTCAATTAACGCTTCCATTTTAATAAAAAAAACTTTATTAAATATAAAACCAAAATAAACTTAAATACACGCGAAACAAACTGAAAACAAAACTTCAACACTTCTTTAGCTATTTTCACCAAACCAGCACAGCGTCTGTTCAACACGGAGCCCAACTGTGCTATGCGCATGCGTAACGTAAGATGGCTCAAAATGGGAGATGGAAAAATTGCCCGGCCAGCAATTGGAAAAAAACATAGATTAGCTTAGCTTTCTGTGTGAACCAAAACATTTAAATATATGGTCCGCTATTTTTCTAAAGAGTTAGCAAAGAAAATCTTAGCTAAGTGTTCTGTGTGTACCGGCCTAAACACATCATTTGAAAAGTTTCTGCCACTATATTTTTATTTTCATTTATTAAAGGTACTCAACGGTTAAAGGGTTGATACTGTCCAATGTTTTCCAAAACATTGCAAGGTTTGACCCAATCCGAGATCATCACAACCCCTTGAGAACCTACAAGCATTCAAATTCATTTAAAACAAAACAAAAAATGGCTGTGTCTTCTACCAGCCCAGGTTATCCAAATTTAATTACACTCGTGGAGTAGGTGTAATTTACGGAAAATATACCCTTATTTATGTGGAGGAAAAGGGGGAACTCTTTAAGAAAAATTACAACCAGCTTAGCGTTTGAATCCGGGCCTCATCATCGACAAACCAAATATACATTGCTTACATAATCATTTTATTAATGAAGTTAAGAAATTACAAAAGTGTTGGTATTTTTGAAGTTATGCTAGCGACACTCCTCACTTAAACACGAAATTACTACAGTAAACTCTCTATGCACCCAACTATCAGCCTGAAATAGCCAAAAAGAACCTAAGAAATAATTTAGGTTTTATCATTTTATCCACTAACCTTTCAATTTGAATTTTGCATAACAACAAATACTTGCCTCAACAAATATTGCAAACCTCTCCCTCCCTCTTACCCCTCTCCTAGAAATATGTGACCACTAGGTTGGAAACCACTCTAATACTAGTTTATCTTAAAACAAAGTTAACAGTTGTTTTTTTACTTGATAAACTAAATATAAAGGTTTTTTCATCATGTTAATATTCTGCTTATGCCATATTATTAAGGTAGTTAATATTATAAAACGAATGTAATATATTGTTTTTATACATTAAGTGTAGCTTTGTATTTGCAAACTATAATTGTGTACATTTTGAAAAAATGTCTTTAGCTTCGTCTTATAATTTAAATAAAGATGACCTATTCCTAACTTTTAATTTTTATTTATATTTCCTTAAAGTATCCACTTAAATTGGTTGGGTTGATTTTAGAGTTTAAAGAAATAGCTAAGAAGAATATTAGATGCTCGAACCATCATCACTTGAACAGATTTGTATAAAAATCTATTTTTCAACGAACTATAAATAATAATAATATTTAGCACCGCGTCTTACTACCCGCTCGGGTTATACGCTTTAAGTACTAATTACTCTAATGGATTATGAGTTGGGAAGGTTGAATTAGAGGAAGTGAACCCGCATTTGCGTGGAGGGAGAGTGGAAAGCCATTTAGGAAAAACCACCCCCAGCTCACCCGACCGAGATTCGAACCTCGATCTCCCCGTCCTCAGCAGTCGAGCTCAACACGACAAGCGCGCGTTAGCCAACTACGCCACCGAGGCGGGTAACTATAAATAATAAATTTGCTCTTTATTAACAGTAAATATTTTAAAACAAATCAAAATGTTTCTTTCATGTCATTAATTCATTTTATTACATTTGGTTTGAAAAAATTTAAATTGTTCAAGTGAAATGGTTTCGAAAAAACAAACTTATAGTAAAAAATAATTAAATGAGAAAAAGTAAAAGTAATAATAATGGTACAAAAAATAAAATACCTACTGAGCCATCGAGAACACTATATTAAACAGACATATTGTTGGCAGATTTGTCTAGAATGCAGCACCTAAACGGAAAACATCTTACAACTATTTTAACCCATACTTAAGATTCGGATGGATACCTACTATATAATAACGATACAGTTGTTTACTCTATTGCTTAGGGAATATGCATAGTAACAACATGAGTTTTTTTGTATTATATTGAACTTGTAAATTTAAAATGAACTATATTAATAAAAAAAAGTCACACGTTAATATTTACTTTTTTTACAAGAAGACGTAATTTCAATTGAATTAAATTAAAATAAAACATGAAATATAAGAATATAGTTTTGAAGCTATCATATTATTATAGAGAATAAGATAATGTTCTAACATACACGACGAATATTTATAATTTAATAATTTAAACAAAATTTGATATTTAAAATTAAATCATGTCTAAACTGTTGAAAAAGTTCAGCAGATTTCGGTAGATTGCTCTGTCTTCGGAAGCACCTCTCCTCTTCAACCTCATTTTCACATTCCTATCCTTCCATCCTTTTTTTTCTTCTGTAAACCCCGCTACTCCCCCTTCCCTCAACCCCTTTATATCGTGTTCAGGTAAAACCCTTGACTTGGCACTGATTGTCTGTCACCTCCAAAACTGAACCATTGAACATTTTTCTGTGATGAATTTGTATGATCTATATTTGAAAAAAATTATAGAGTAAACTTGATTATATTTACCTTATAAATAATTTGCATAAACAGTGTTTAATTGAATAGATAAAACCTATTTTTATAACGTTGGTTTTGTAAGAAGAGAGAGGTGAAAAGGGTTTCTCTAAATAGTTTTTTTCATGTTTTATAGACGAACAAGACCTTTTCCCACTTTTAGCAGAATTAATTTTGAAGATATTGAGATTCAGTCGCGCATCCAGGAGTTTACTTAGGGGAGGGTGGGCATGTGTGTCATTGCTATTATTTCTATTCCCTGAAAAATTCATCAAATTATTTTAGTTTAGGACATCTTTTTTTAGAGAAATTACACACACACACACACACACACACGTATAAACAGGTTGTTAAAAAAAAGAGGGTGTTCAGAAATTATGTATCTTGTTGTACACATTAACGTGAGTAGAATGATTTTAATGATGTTACATTACCTCTAGCTGTGTCGATACGTCGGTAAACTCCAATAATAATAATAATAATAATAACAATAATAATAAAAGTGTCTTGGAAATTATTGGTCCACAAACCTACTCACATAGAGGTAAAAGCAATTTTGTAATTTAGTAATACAAAATAAATGGTACGGCGTGCCACAAAGACTTTCTCTCTAAATAGACATTTACTAAAAACTAGTTAGGATTTGTGAAATTAAATAATATACACTGTTACTTACTCTATGCAGGGGTGGCTTAAGGGCCGTGTGAACCGGGTGACTGCCTGGGGGCCAAACAGAGCTAGACATGACCTAACGTAGACAGGACGTGATAGCGGAGTTGCTAAGCTTAACAAACGTTCAAGTTTTGATACTAACATGAAATTTTACACATTAGTATAATTTTGTGGTGAGTAAAACAGAATCTAGTGCCACTCTTAATTTACATTTGCCATCTTGAAATAATGGTGCCCTAAAACTTTTTTTTCCAATTATAACGTTAACCATTGTTAAACTTATAATAAAAAAATAGGATAACATTGTCTACAAAACGGGTTCTTATAGTTTTATTTGTAATCCTAACAGTTTTTATACAATCTAGAAGTGAAACGTTTAGCGTATGTTTAACATTTATGGAGTTTCCCCTTCAATTATATTCCAATCACGGCCAGGCTACGTTAGGTTTGAAGTTGTTAGGTTTGGGGATTATTTTCGTATTTTCCGAGAGTACAATCACCATTAGAAATGTGGTAGTTGGCAGCTAGCAGAAGATTTAATACCTACCAAAAGAAAAACCAAATTAAAAATAAAATTGTTTTTGTGAAAGTTTTGACTGCCATAAATGACAACAAATCAACATATTATGGTCATTGCAGATAATATGGTTGGTTTGGAAAATGGATACACGAGATTTGGTCTGCTAACTCTTGCTAGCTGTTAGTTAACTACACTCATATGGTGAATGGACTATATTATCCACCGGTTACGAAGAGAGGCACTAAAAAGCAATACCGCCCGGGCGCGAAATTTACCTCGGGCCGCCCCTGACTCTCTGGCAATAGGAACTAGGAACACTGTTACAGAAAACATGAGAAAAGAGGAATATCTTTGTCAACCAAAGAGAATGAGAATAACATTCATTTACCTGTATTAAAAACAGTAGGGTAGTCATAAATTTAGCAGTGCCGGAACGCAAGGTCGTATCAACCCCAAAGTTGAAGTGAGATTTTGAGACCCACAACCGCCGTAGGCGAAAGAATTGCACGAACATAATATGTACCTCTAGAAACTATTTGGAGCATCTTTTAATGATTACTAAGGTAGAAACTTACTTAACGCACTTCCCCTAAAATTCCAGGAATTCGCTTAGAGTACTGTAAAGTTTATTAGAATTTATTGATTAATGTTATGAAAAAAGTTTTAACATAATATTGATATAAAATCAATTAGTTAACTTGGAATTGCAAAGTATAAAACTTTACTAAAAAAAAAAGTTGAATATCTTCCCACGAAAAGCAGTGCCAGAATGGCGTTCCCCCGCGTTCCCACTCCACCAAACCCATGATTAAAAAGTAAATATATTTGTTTATAGCTCAAAACTTATCGGTTTTATAAACAAAAAATTACATTTAAAAGCGATACAACTTTAAAATAATAAGTTATTACGAGTCTCAAACAGTTGCGGAGAAATGATGAAAATTTGAAAATCCCCCCTATGTAAAGTACCCGCAAAGTCATGTTCATGAGAAAATGAAAATGTCCATCTTGTTTGTAATGATAAACTGTGTTTATATATCAAATTTAATCAAAATCATTAGAGCGAATTTCGAGAAAATAGATTTATTCTCTTTTTGCCTTACAATAAACTAGACTTAAATTTAGGGTTAGATATCTAATTTAAAAAAACCTGAGGGGGAGGGAGGAGGCGTGGCTCATGAAAACCCTAGATACAAAGTTTTAGCCCAAACGGTAAAATGGTTTTGGTTCTAGCCCAAACCAAGGTACAAACATCCAGACAGGTGGCATTGCGGAAACAACTTCTTTTTTTTTGTTTCAAGGTAACTCAGAAAAATTATACTTTGACAGGGATTCGAGCCATTTTCCTTGACTTTGGACTTCATTCTATAACACCCCGAGATTGTGGATCAAAACTCGCCATCACTACTTGTAGAGTATAACAGTGATAGCTTGTCTTTTGTTGAGTATCAAGCAACAAAGTTGAAAGGATTACGGGGGAGGGGGGGGGGAGATGGCTTCCTGTGGAATGTAAGGACACTTCTGAAAGGGGTGTAAAATAGAGGGGGTGAGAGGGGGCGGTGTGGTGACTGCCATAACTATAGTAGCGCACCTCTGGTGAGGTGATAATACATGGAACTACTTGGAATAGAGATATGCAAAACCTTGAGATGTACATCCGAATCTTAACAGATCTTTCGTGATTGATCTGTGAGTAAGATGACAAAGAAAATAGAAAGGGAGAATATGTCAAGAATTCGGGGGGGTGGGGGGGATGTTGATGGGTATTCGAACGCCAATTAATATGAGGTGATGTACGAAGGAGGATTGAGACTGCTATCAAGATGTGATTCCGATGTGTAAAAGCTATTTTCCAAGAGCAGTTTTGTAGCTTGGAATTTATTTTCTTGTGTTATTAATTTTTATATTTCATATTTGTGAGTTATCGGGTCTCGAAGAAACTCCTATATTTCGTATGATTTTTATTGTGTTATTGTTAATGTACATTTGGGGAAACTGAGTACTATTACTCTTTTACACATGTGATGTTACTCAGGGTCTTCCCATCCGGGCTACACGGATGAGACTCTGTTATCCGGTTCCCAAACGTTTCGTCCTGAAGGACATGCACGAGTTTGGTAGCTACAATAATCCTGTGGGAGGAGATTTCGGACCCTCATACAGTCCCAAACCGGGTCAAGCCACGCAAGTTGCACTAGCAGTTTCAATATATACCTGTCCTTAATTTATGTGAATAAATCCATAAGGATGCATTTCACTCCATTATGGAATCTTAAGTTTCATGTTAGACCATAACTGGTTTAACTAATGACTAGCTTGTACCCTCAACCTATGTAATTGACTGCTCGGCCGCCTCAGCGAGTAGTGCGGTATGCATCCTGGGTTCGTGCCTAAACTTGTGCGCTATGTATTTTTTTGTGTTCAAGAACTGGAGGGCCTATATATATATATGCATATGTGTCTAGATGTATATACTCCTCTGAAGTATACTTTTGATGTTGTTTAAGCCTATTAAGGAGTTAGAAAGTTTCGTTGATGCTTTTGATTTGTAAAGTGCACCTAATTTCGTTTAGGTCATTCCCTGAAATTTTATTTAAGAGGATTTTACCATTTTTTAATTTTAGCTTAACTTAATTTTTTTTTGTCAAACAAAGCTTTCCCCCCCTGTTTTTGATCAATCTTATGTACCTACAAAATTTTCCTTTTTTAAACCATTTTGTGAAACTTTCCAACCAAAGTCATGTCTTAAAGTAACTCACAGTGTATTTGACATTTCATTTTTAATTTTGGATACATCATAAGGGAACTAACGAGTTGTCGGGAATTAATTGGATTTCTCTTGCGGTCACCGTAACTGGCGGCCGACTCTAAGTTTAACTTTAGTTTAAGTATAATGGATCTTGGTTCTCAAATTAGATAAAATCAAGTGGCGCCCAAGGTTCCCCCCTGGACGTTTCGTGTACTTGAGTTTTGTCCTTCACCACACCTCGTTAGTTACCGCAAACTCCAACCCACCCCCAACTCATACTGGGGCCGGCCGGGCATTTGTATCAATATTTCGAGATAAATATCGTTACAGGGCTATGATTATCTACAAACCCTTTTGTAAAGTACAAAGCTGTTTTGAAAATATGCATTTGTTGTCAACGTAATACTTGTTATGAGTTAACTTTCAAGAGTGTATGATTGTCTCAAAAGGTTAGGTTATGCAGGCCTAACAAATAAGTAATTTTTCTGTGTGTGTATATATATATATTACTACAGCCAAAATGATAAACCTACTAGGCTACTTGCTTCAATAATATGAGGCCTATCATTAAAGTAGACTTACTACTGAAATATTTGCACTGTTATCAGCAAACACCAGTATTACGTTTTATATAGCAAACACACTGCTATAAAAAAATCGCCTAGAACCTTAACCGTATATAATACATATATATATATATATAAACCAACATAATATAAGTTAAGAGATATACAATAAATTAAATTAGCGGTTCTCTCTCAAAACAAACACGTCATATCATAAGTGTTTTTTTAGTTTGGTAATATTAAAAATAGGTAACCTGGTGGTCTAGGGGTAAGGTGTTAGACTTCTATGCTGGGGTCCGGGGTTCAATCCTCGGTCCTGGCACAGATTTATATGATTACCAAACCCTTCCTTCACCTCTGACAAGACATCTTGTGAATGTGGGGAAGCCAGGCCTCCACCGTGGTTCGGATTCCACGTTAAACTGTAGGTCCTTCGTTTCATCTCACAATCACCCTACCATTACACATTAGCGTAAGTGCGTATAACCCGAACGGGTAGTAAGACGCGGTGCTAATAATAATAATAATAATAATAATAAAAACAGTTTTAAACAAAAGTATTTATATGTAAGTATTAGGTTTACCTGGAAGATTCCCGTGGCATAAAATAGTAGGCCAATTAGTTGCTCTATTGGAAAAAGTGAAAATTTTCGTCGTGTGTTAGTAATATCCAGTCCCAACATAGGCAAGAAATCCTGGCGAACAACTTCTCTCGAAAATAAAAATATTCGACGAAATTCATCGTCAGAATAAGCTTGCAAAGGATTCTCTAAATCCCTTACATGCCTCCGAGGAATTCTCACCACTTCATGATCTTATTCCTCTACAAATTCGTCAAAACTGTCAAAAAAAAGGAACATCCAGATGATCTAGAACCGCTATTCTTGTCTTGAAAACAGCTGCCTTGATCGTATGTGCGCGCAGCGCCATATTGGGGAAATATCCTCAAAGTACGGGCAAAGTATAGCCAAAGCAAGCTCGGGACCAGACTTTGGCGAGACTTGCGCGAGACTTAAGATGAAGCAATGAGCATTTTAAAGAATAATGTTTTAATCTAGGGACTAAACGGCTGAATGACATTCCATCCCATCTTTACATTTGCCAGGTGGGGAAGAGGGGGTCTATTTTATTTTGTATCGGCCAATTTATAAATTAAAACGGTGACGAAAATAAATTGCATTAATATCAGTGAACAATTGATTTAATTACTTTTGTTAATGGAACTAAATGTTAATTCTCAACGTTTAAATAAACTAAAGTAGGTAAACTTCAATTGACTTTTGAATCCAAATGATAGGGTCTATACAAAAGAGTAATTAATCTGCTTAAGAAGAAAAATATTAGTCAATGAAAAGGCCCCAATACAGACTCTGTCCGTAATCCGTAGGAAATCAATGTTAAAGTATCTGATTGCTTTGGACACCGAGTCCTTATTCGTAACTGTGTAGAAGTTGGCAACTTTAACTTTCTAAGGATTAAATACTATGTTGTGTGCCCACATTTAAATGAAAGCATCAATGGCAGTGAAAGAATACTAGTACATTGGGTATTATTCTTATCAGACACACACACAGAAAAAAAGGTCAGCCATCTACTAAGACTAAGACAACATAATAATTTAGAAAATATTCCCACAAATCACCTAGCTCACAGTATATCGTTCCGCCATAATCTTAGGCCTAAGGATTTTCTGAAAAGCTTGAATTTCGGAAGAAGGGTAAATGTCCAATTAAATGATCAATAATGTGTTATTCAATTAAACGCAAAAGGTCTAATTCCCTGCAAAAGCCTTTTAACACTGCCCAATCTAAACCCTATTAAGTTAGTGCATACATTCAAGTTGACGGATCAACAAAGTATTTCTTGTTATTCACTATATTATGCACGTACGGCGACATATACTTCCAACTTTGTAAACCAAAAAATACTTTTCAGCGGTCAGCCCAAACTAAAAAGTTTTCCAAATAGACCACTCAAATAATATATTTTCAGAACTGCCAACTTAAAAGAAAAGACTCTAATACTCATATAATTATAAAAATAAATATTAAATAATTGTTATATTTATAAGTTAAGGAACTAACCAAATCTAACCTAACTTTCCAACTTCATGGAAATTTGAATTAAATGTATAGGGCTCTTGATTAGTTTCATGCCAAGTTGTCATGCCTGTATATAGTGGCATGCAGTAGTTCCTAACCAAGATGCCGTGAATATGTCAAAGAGGCGTTTTAATCATTTTCGGAAATAATTAATTATTTAATCTCACAATTAGAATATTCTAATGACTCCCTTTTTTGTGATAGATATAGGCCTAGTTTATGACGCCACCCGGTTCTGTATTTTTTAAAAAATTCTATTATCTCAAAATACTGTGTAGGCGTTCTTTATCCAAAATGTGCTATAGATATATTTATTGTGAATTTTTTTTAGCCTAGTTTTGTTTATTTACAGTACAAAGATGGGAAGATAACATTAGAATGGAGCTGAAAGAAATAGGGTGCAGTAAGGGGAACTGGATAGAACTAGCTTAGGATAGGGATATGTTTTAATGATACTGACTGGATATAACTAGTTCAAGATAGTGATAGGGTGTATTCAGGTGGAATGGTTAGAACTTGTTCAAGATGTGGATAGGTGGACTGGATAGAACTGTCTCAAGATATGGATAGGGTGTAATGAGGTGGAATGGTTAGAACTTTGTTCAATATGAGATAGGGTGTAGTAGGTGGGCTGGATAGAACTGGCTCAAGATATGGAATGGGGTGGAAATGATAGAACTAGCTCAGGATAGGGATATGCTATAATCAGATTGACTGGACATAGCTGGCTCAAGGTAGGGATAGGTGGCGGTCTTATGTGAGTGCGGCAATGAACTTTTGAGTTCCCAATGACATAGAGTAATTAGGTTACGTTTAATTTATTTTCATCTGACTGCTTGGTGCATGCACCTTGTCTGTAGATAATTTTCGTTCGAATATTTTTACTGAACCCAGTATCTTGACTATCAAATTGGTTGACACGGTCACATGATTATGGATATAGACTCTTTGGCCGCGAATAGAATTTCTTAAGGACTCCGGACTATGGACCTGCGAATACAAAGTCTGTGTTGGAGCCTTAAGCCTTCTCATAAGGTTTGAATTTTTAAATCGCTGTTTACATAACTTAAATATATATATATATATATAGCACCGCGTCTTACTACCCGTTCGGGTTATACGCTTTAAGTACTAATTACTCTAATGGATTAGGAGCTGGGAAGGTTGAATTAGAGGAAGTGGACCCGCATTTGCGTGGAAGGAGAGTGGAAAACCATTTAGGAAAAACCACCCCCAGTTCACCCGACCGAGATTCGAACCTCGATCTCCCCGTCCTCAGCAGTAGAGCTCAACACGACAAGCGCGTTAGCCAACTACGCCACCGAGGCGGGTCATAACTTAAAAACATAAAGAAATTATTATAACAGTTTTCAAGAAACATGTAACGAAAAAAACATTAATTTGGTTGTACACTTCCAAGCAAACGTTAACCCTGATCCGTAAAAAAAAAAGGTGGGATGGGATTGTGGGTTTGTAAAGAGTATTTAAAAACGGTACATTCTGACTTTGCATTGAAAACTTGACCTCTTACAAGCACTTTTGTTGTCCTAATTTCACGCCATGTTCAACAAAGGCCGGAAACATCTCGTCTACAATTACTACAAAACTATTTCCTGCCCGTGACGTAGACAAAAATAAAAGTCGAAATGGGACAGGGTGGAAGAATAGATGAAGAGAGTAAAAAAAGAAGAAGAAAGATAGTTGTGTAAACTTATGCAGATATATAGGACCCCAGAATATGTTTTAAAGCAACAATTATTATCATCTTGTTCTTTTACTAAAAAAAAACAAACAAAATAATTGATAGTCTTTTAACTTCCCTCATGGCGTTTTAAGTAGTGAGTTATTAAGTGTAACACACATGGGTTTGACCAAAGTGCTGCTAAAACAAATTCTATATATAATTGTTTTTATTGAGAAGCTTAGTACAAAAATAATTTAAAAAAAATCTTGGTGATTTTGAGAGACGATCATTTTAAAATAACTGGTTGGAAAGTTTGGCCTATGAATAAGTAATCTATTAACTTTTATGTCTGTCATATAAAACCCTTTTTATGAGAATTAAACTTTGGATACCATTTAAATGGATCATAATAAATCATAATAAATAGGCAAGTGAATTTTATATTTGTGTTATTAGAGTGTGTAAAAAGATTCTCAAAGGTAGAATATTATATAAATAAGGTGATAAGAATGCAGTACAAGCCTAACTTACGCATTGAAACTATAAATGTAATAATAAAATACTTTAATACGCTGTGAGACATAATTATATTAACATAATGGCATGATATATACGTATATTGGTAATAAGAACAGTAGAAGTTAGTTACTAAAGTTACTAAAACTATTTTAATATATTCATACATCAAGTCTTGCTATCTGCAGTTGTCACTTTTGATAGATATTATCAATACCAATGAAATAACACCAATAATATAGTAAAATATTATAGATACTGACCGCAAAGAAATATATTTGAATTTTCTCTACTGTTCTTCCAACCAAAATCGGGGTATATCTGAAGAATGTATCTGCTTTCAAATTACATTAATTTCGTTAACAAAGCGGGGGGGTGGGGGGGGGGGGACCAGTGTTGCACCGTATCGGATCACTAGATAATAAGCAACGATGACACGATACACGGATACTCATTATTGGATATCTTCTTTAAAGGATTGAACTATTCCAACCCACTCAGCCATAATGTTTTCGTTTTACTATTTGTAGCTAATTGCCTGCATCGTTTTTCGACCATTTGTTAATATCTCACGGCCCATTCGGTGGGATTTGTCTTTATGTTACAACAAGTAGGTTGTCGATGTCGTCGTTTCCTGAGTCAGAGCAGAACACACCTATGAGTCGTTTGTTTCACGCTTTACATACAAAGAGCCGCATTAGACGTAAGTGACAACATGGGATGAGGGTACAGGAATCTAGGGATGTGTAAACCTCGTCTCGGCGTGCGAGCAACGTCTTACACACTCAAAAAACACGTTACAGACAACTTAACACCGGTTCTTTTTTCAGTAGCAACGTTAGACAATATGGTTAGTAGCGAACTAATCTAAGGTAGGGATGTTTGAGTCATAAGCCTTGAATCGATTCTCTGGGCCGATCTAGATTAAGAGTTCTTGTAGTCGGTGACCTGGCGGTCTAGGAGTAAGGTGTCAGACTTCTGTGCTGGCGGCCGGGGTTCAATCCCCGGTCCTGGCAAAGATTTATCTGATTACCAAACCCTTCCACACCCTACCATTACACATTAGCGTAAGTGCGTATACTCCGAACGGGTAGTAAGACGCGGTGCTAATAATAATAATAATAATAAGAGTTCTTGTACCAATTCAAGGGGGGAGGGGGGAAGTCGAGAGCATTGAATCAATCTTGGGAAAATTGATTCATAAAAAAGAGGATGTTTGAACCATATTTCAAAAATGAATGAGCATATATTTTTTGAAAGAAAACCATAGACTTAACTCATTAAATCTCAGTATGTTTCTTATTACTTTCAATTTAATCAACTGGTTATAGTCAATAAGTAAACTATTTATTATAGTTTGAATAATGTTTGTATGATAAATTAAGGCGGAATGGAAGGGGGTGCGAGAAAGGATAAGTGTTTTTGCTGTTTTTATATCAACATTTTTTTTCGGTCAAAATAAATCAAATATTTCTCAAGTAGAAACATAAGAGTTTAATTTTCCTCGCATGGTGACCTTAAAATTTCTTGAATATCTGTCAAGTCTGTCCTGGAATTTAATGACAACCTTTTCTCTTCGTTTAAAAAGTTTCGCATCTAATGCCGTTATGCTCATGACAGATATTCAACAACTGTCGATATCACCGTGTGAAGAAAATTAATTTATATGTTTATGCTGAATCAAT
The DNA here is from genome assembly GCA_902141375.1 of Timema poppense. Taxonomy (NCBI): domain Eukaryota; kingdom Metazoa; phylum Arthropoda; class Insecta; order Phasmatodea; family Timematidae; genus Timema; species Timema poppense. The sequence continues at coordinate 66,883 of CABFOV010000894.1, forward strand.
ATTTTAATTATTTTGGCGAAAAAATGCAAAAATGTTGACTTTCCTAGCGTCCCCCTCCATTCCACCTTAAGCCCACCATCTTTGGTCAATGCAACTCATCGATAGTATACCCACCTTTCCCGTATAATGTATTTAAAAGACCATTAATAGTATTCCTGTATTTATGTTTGGTTTCCTGTGAAATTTTCTATTTGATCTTTAGGAAATCGCCAAAGAAAGACTCTATTTTTGAATCAAATCGAGACGTTTGAATAGATTTATGAAATCGTTTAGTCGAGGGTAAATAATCAATTTTCGTAAAGATAGATCTAAGATCGAGTATCGCTAATCTAAGATGTAGCAATTAGGAAGGTGGTTATAGAGAAAATGTATCCGCATTAGCATGGAAAGCGGATTGTAAAATCTTCAAGATAAATAACATTTGGTAAATCACTCCCGGTGCATCTGGCCGAGATTCGAACCTTGACTTCCTAATCATTGACAATGAAATCTCTTGTGAGACTGATGCCTTGCGAGTTACACTTTAACTCAATCGATAACGGGTTTGTTTACTGAACTTAGCGTTAAGGGTTCGATTCGTGGAACGGTTAAATATATAATTGATAAAATTAGGGTTTCCCTTATCACAATTTAATCTGAGGGATAAGTAATAAAATAAGTAAACACTAAGCGGTTACACTTTACAAATGGTTACCTGAGATATTACTCATATTGTTTTTTGGCACCACGTTTTACTACCCGTAATGTACTAATTGCGCCATCTTCGGGCTGAGTAAGGCTATATTTAGAGAAAGTATACCCACATTTGCGAGGTGGTATAGTGGATAACCATATAGGAAAAAACCCTCAGTACACTTGACTGGGATTCGAACCCTATTCTCCCAGTCAACGATAGTCCAGTCTATTGTGAGGGTGAGCCCTCAGACTATGTGGCGACCGAAGGGGGTTATATTGTGTGTGCTATATTTAAATCAAAATGTTTATTAAAAATAAAATTCTATAAAACTCTTTCGTTCCAAGCATCACTTTAGAATTCTTGGGACTCTTTGAAAGTAAGATTCATCATTAAAGCTATCACAGTCGTACCAATAATTACCTGCGCGTTAACTATACGAGCACTAATCGAACAGTGTCGAATAAAAATTAGTAGTCGTTATATTTTAACTTTATGTTAAATATTAGTGAAAAGAATAAATAAATCGTAAAACCTAGTTGTGTGAAATTTATATTTTATAGGATCCGCATTTGTAGTTACACTCTGTTGAGCTAGAAATATACTAGATTGCCGATAATTGGGAGCTCCAGGTTCGAATCTCGGTCGTTTGTTGAATATAATATTTGGTTAAATTTGACGTTGCGCTACACAACCGGACTTGGGCGCTCCTGTCAAAGAACGGGTTCCTTCCATTACCTTTTCGTTGTTAACCTACTCTAAGCACGATATTCTGACTGGCTTGCGTTAAATATCGAGATTATAAAACAGGTATTTCAACATTTATGGACTTGTTTTGAAAACAACTGGAGTAGACCTGACATCATACGACTATAGATTGCCGATTCCATCTAAAATATTGATTTTATCTCTGGCTATATGATAATTCTTAAAATATTATTATAAATTTAGATGGATGTGAATGATTTAAACATGTAATAAACAAGAATGTGTATAATATGAACAATTTGTGAGACGCGGTGCTAGAAATAAATAAAATAAACAAGAACAAAATGTAAATTTTAGCAAATCAGGATAAATTTTTTAGATTACAAAATTAATTTAGCAATACGAAACCTAATTATAAGTAAGGAAACGTATTCAGTCAATTGGAATGTAAAACAAACAAAAATATCCAAGTGCTTTTAAATTAAGTTGTAGACAAAACGTCCTCTTTAATTTTTAATGCATACACATACTTTTAAAATCGATGTTTAAGGTACGATTAAAGGTTGTTTTTTTTACTTTATCACAAACGTAAAGTTTTGTAATCGTGAAAATTGTTGACCTTAAAATTGTGATAGATCTTGAAGTTTTATGTAACCCCAAACTCAAAAAAAGGTATTTTACAACCATGTCTGTCCCTCTGTCGTATTGTACCCGAGATTACAGTCGAATCTACTCAATGGATTCCGCTTAAACTTGACATAAATACGTTATATAGTCATACCTCGAGATGAAATTAAAATTTTAGTTATAGCTTTAAAATTAGGAGTAGTTTACTGATGACCTATTTTTGAAAATTTGAAATTGTTCTAAAATTGTAAATATGTTGTTCAAATTTGATATATAATAACTGTATTACACGATAATAAAAATTAAAGGTAGTTTAATGAAGATTGGTTTTTGGAAGAAAAAAAATTAAGGGTAGTTTAATGAAGATTGTTTTTTGAAAAATTGAAATTTGTTCGTAAATGGCTCTAACAATTTTGTTCAAAATTGATGTCGGAAAATTATTTTGCTTAATAAACAACTTTTTATGAGTCCACTAAATTGGTTACAGATCTAGAGTTCCCAGGTTCGATCCCTGACCCTTCCAAACATTTTCTGTGAAGCAGTCGGTCTGGAACGGGGTCAAACTCAGCCTCGTGAGGACAAATGAGGAGCAATTTGAATAAATAAGTATCAGCTCCGATTTAGAAAACTGAGATTGATGGCTGTAGGGTTCGTGGTGCTGACCACATGACACCCTATATCCGCAAATGTTGGAACTATCATCGCTAAAGGTGGCAGTCGCTCGGTCGGCACAGCTCTCTTGCGGGTTGAGACCATGGAGTTTTACTGATTACAAGATTTGTTATTATTTCTAGAATATACTATAAGATAAAGTCTGTACATTGTTTCGTATCATTTCTAATAAAATATTTCTTGAAAACAATATAAGAATATTTCTTTATAACGTGAACGATACTATCACAAATCTCGTGTTATCTTAAAACTCTTTTGCGTGGACTCAACCTAAACTTTATTAAATTAAAAAAATAATGACCATCAAAAAATATTATGTCAAACCACCTGCATTAGTGGTTTAAATGTCTAAGGCGTAAAACTCGCAGTAGACTGGCTTGCTGTTGATAGGAAGGTCGAGGTTAGATTAAAACCTTAGCCAGATGCACTGGTACTGGTTTTCCACATGTTATTTTCTTAGCCGTGGTGTCTCCCCCCCCC
>CABFOV010000894.1:70178-88795 GCA_902141375.1 Timema poppense
CCCCCCTTTCTATCCAATATCCACTATGATATAATTCGAGGGCATTTACTAAAACTCATCTTTCTAATCCTTATCCCGTAGGTACTAGGCAGGCCATTAAATAGTTTTTGTGTTAAAACCTGCAGGCACGTGTATTAAAAGTAAACATCACCTTTTAATACACGTGCTAAGAAATTGTATTAACTAATAATGTTTTACGGTATTGATTTTATGCATTTAATGTATGTTACCCGCTTCGGTGGCCTCGCGGTCTAAACGCCGCAGTAGACGAGACTGTTGATGACTGGAAGATAATGGCTCGAATCTCGGTCAATGTACTGAGTTTTTTCCAAAGTGGCTTTCCGCGCCCTCTCCACGATAATGCAGGTACACTTCTTATAAATATAATTTTCCATATTTCTAAAAGAATTAAAGTAATTAGTATATAAGCGTATAACCCGAAGGGGTAGTAAGACGCAGTGCTAAAAAAATGCATGTGATATATATATATATATATATATACGTCATACTATATCTCAAATAGTACACACACTCACTACAGCCAGACCTAACTCCTCTAATTTACCACTCTGAAAAAATAACCAAGCAAAGTTCACAAATGATCAATATTCGCTGCTAACCGGTAAACGAACCCGATTGCCCAAGGTCGACAATAGACACGCACCCTACTTACCTAGAGATCTAAGGTGTCTGCGTGGTGTTTCATCCAGCTTCTGTCCCACACACACACACACACACACACACACAACACACACACACGCTCGTCGGCTCAGTATATCAAGATGTCAGTGGGTAGGATTACTACAAGGTGTGTTCTCTCTACATCCAGAGAAGTTATATGAACTGGCCTGAAACATATAGGTAGGAAAACTGGAAGACACTGTCGCTCTGTGGGTACACGAGAAGAGGAGATATCACACCACTGGAAACATGGAGATAAACTGGAAGACACTGTCGCTCTGTGGGTACATGAGAAGAGGAGATATCACACCACTGGAAGCATAGAGGTAAACTGGAAGAACACTGTCGCTCTGTGGGTACATGAGAAGAGGAGATATCACACCACTGGAAACATGGAGATAAACTGGAAATAATGTGGTACAGTGAGTACATGAGAAGTCGCACGTTTTCCACTCCGTCAGGCATGTGGACTAATTTTCAGGTTCAACTTGTTTGATTTGTCGGCGACGGTGAAGTTGGTGCTCGAATCCTGGTCGGGTGTACTGGATTTGTTTTTTCCCCCAAATAGTATTGCACTCTCCCCTACTCACTCCATTTAAATACGAGTACATTCTCTCAAAGTTCCACATTTATCATCCCTATCATCACGCGGCCACTGAAGCAAGCATTAAAAAAAATACCAATATTAATTGAAAGTATTGCTTTGTAGAAATAAAGTTAACATTTAGTTTATGTACATATTATTTTCTACATCAAATTAAGAATTACTGTAAATAAAGTAAACCCTTAAGTTTATAATTTCTCTAAGATTCGGATTTGAGATTCGGGATTCGTAGGCAAAATGAAAATTCATATTCTAAACTAGGATCCTTAAAATATGGGATCTGACCCACGTCTGGTTTCTAATAATGGCTTTTATTTACAGTCAACGCAAGAAGAAACTTATTCTATAGCTGTCTACAAATCATTCGTACGTCACATATTTTTGCTACCAAATCATCCGTACGTCACATATTTTTGCTACCAAGTGTACTCTCCGGCCCGGGCGGGACTCGAGCGCGTGCCATCCAAGAGTGGTCGGGACCTAAATCTGATAGAGGCGCTGCGCACTCGATACTAAGCCCATGTTTTGCGTGTCGGGCGGGCTAGTTCCACGAGGAGATTGTGCGTGAGGTGAGCTTCCGGAGCACTAGGGGTCAGTGACACGCACTGTTGTTACTCGCCCACGTCGGGCCGGGTACTGCACAGCTGACTTAATGGATGAGGGGATACTGTACCGTCACTGAAGGTTGGTAGAGGAATTGGATACCTTGGTTTCTTAGGAACGGACATTTGGAGCTTCTTTTAAAACAATACGATAACCTTTTAGTGAATGTTTAGTCTAATATTAGAGGTATTGATAATATCTATCATAAGTGACAGCTCCAGATCACATGACTTGATGTATGAGTACATGAACGTAGGTCTATTAACTTTTTCTATCTGTCAGATATTTCTATATATCTATATCAATAAAACTAAGATTTTGTGTATCTGTGTTTCTGTCTGCCATGAGCGTTATGCAATATCTATCACACGCAGAGATCTGAAGATTTAGAATTACTACCCCCTGTGCTCAAACATGTGCACCTCGAAGCCGGAATTCTAAAATTTGGATTTGATTTTTATAAATTAATCAAAAACTGGGTAGGAAGAAACAAAATGAAGATATCTTTTTTTTCTGTATGTTTGAAGCAAAGAAAAACGTATCCCGATATTGTGTGGTTACCCCGGGAAATGACGGGTATTTCTGATATTTAAAAATAAATAATATTTCGAGGAGAACTGTGCATTTGTTTCTAACCATTGACCTTAATTTACCAACAACATTTCGTCTAAAACTTCGTTTAAAATAATATAGTTTTTCCTTTTCATACATGTTAAAAATATATATATATATATATATGGTTGAGCTTAAAATTCAACGTTTTCAAGGTCGGTCTCCGGAGCTGCTCGAAAGGAAGCGTGAAACCCGCTGGTGGTGTCTAAGCTGCGTTGGCCTTGTGAGCTACAGGTTGCCGTCGCAGACCCTTATCCTCACGGTGTGAGGCAACCTTTGAGATTAAAATGTAAGAGAAATTACATAACGATTAATAAATTTGCCCCTGTGAGGCGTGGTAGTTTGTATCATGATCGTTTTTATACATGTAAGGGAAGGAAGGATTCTTTCCTCTCTTGGGTTTTAGGAAGGTGGTGGGGAGAGAGAGGGTCCTGACTTATTAGTCTTCCAATATTATAAAATTACAAATAACCTTTTAAATAATTCGGAGATTCTCTGAACATCCGCATTGCGTTTCAGCGCTGAAGTAGTTGCCCTCATAATGAACAAACTAGCTCAGCAACAAGGGTGACTACCATTAAGCTATCTCTATACCAGGCAGTCTACATTTAGTTCACCCTGAAAAGTAAAATACTTAATTTGATCGATTAAAGTATCGTCCTATCTTATAATCGGCACCATAGTAAAATCCTTCAAGGCGAGCTTGCTTCCTTTCAGTGTGAACGGAGTGTACATCTGACTGGATGGTTGGTAGTTTTGTGAAACTTCTTTTTTATCATAACCTCGTAGAATAGAAATTTGAAACAGGTGAACTTCCTACAAAGGACCGCCTCAAATCCCACCGTTCAGGCTCGATGGAAAGAAGGTGGTGGTAATAAGGTAACTCGAACAGAGTAATCGATACCTGTGAGATTTATGTTAGCCTCGGATTACCGGAGTGGAATTCTCGAACAATATATAGACGTACTTTATTTTCGTTAGGTAATTTAATGTGTATTTTCGAACACAACACTTAGTATCTAACTTTTCCAGGTTATGCATACTTATTCTAAACACCCAACCTCGGGGCCATAACTATAGGCTAGCACATACTAGGCCTACTTCTATATAGCAGGCTCGCAATCACCATAGAAACAACCTTCTATGATATATAAAATGAATATAGGATGGCCAACATTCATATGAGGTAACTGTATTTATAATGCAGCTGTCTTGATGGCTTCAAAACACTATAGGTATACTAGCCTTTTGAAATTTCATGGAAGGTTATTACTAAGATGATCATATCACTAGGCCTACATCGACATAAGAAAGTTATTATATTATTACTATTATGTTTTTATAATCTACAATGCTTCTACTGGTTTCGAACTCATAAGAGATGGCCCAAATCATATTACTATGTTGTTGGGAATTGTTTGGGTTCTCTTAAGTAGGCCTACTAAATTGATTCTATGGAGTTTGGTTATTGTATTTTAATTTTAAAACAAGCCAGGATAAGCTTCTTAAAGAATTTAATACGTTAAAATAAGTTATTTATATGTATGGGCAAGCAAAGGGAGGACATATTAAGTGGTTTTGTAAAATTGAATATATCGTGAATATTTCACGAACCCACATATACCTCTTTACACCTGTAAACGGTCAATTTTCATTGGAAGTAAGAACCTTATCTGACAGCTAGAGAAGTTACTAGATCTACTTTCACGTATTCATACGTCATGTCTTGTTATCCTCATCTGTCACTTTTGATAAATATTATCAGTGCCTATAGAATAACACTAATGAAAATGTAAAATGTTTACAAATTTTAATTGGAAAGATATGTTTGTATTTTTTAAAAGGCCCTTTCCTATAAAAAAAAATTAGACTCTTGTAACTAAATAAGCATGTTCTCCATTATCTCAAGCATGAAGCAAGCGCCGGGGGACGCCAATGACTCTGTCTTTTATAAAATTAAAATAAAGGTTCATCGTGGGTTCTTTATTCTGTCGTGTCCGATCTTATAACTATGTACCCATTTACATAGATCACTTCACAATACTTCATGAGCTTTACGAACTCTTGGTTTCCTCTCTTTAATCGCATTTCCATAATACACTATAAGTATGATCTACTACTTTTTAAAAGATCAAGATAATCTTTTCTACTATGGACGAATAAGGGCACAGTAGTTTCCATAATACATTATAAGTATGATCTACTACTTTTTAAAAGATCAAGATATTTTATATAATGGACGAATAAGGCATGGTAGTTTATCGAACACAGAATGCTTAACATGTAACATGTAGAATCTAGCAACATATTTTAATATATATTTTTTACTAGTAAAAATACAGTGAGGGTGGCCAAGGAAGAGATGGGAGAAGCAGATAACAGAAAGTGTGTAAGTGAGGTGAGAATAATGGAAGCATAAAAATGAATTTATTAAAGTATTTGACCCACCACTATTTTTCATTTCTTATTTGGCCCTTTGTATTGAAAAACACCTTCGGCTGTTTCTTGGATGTATGGTTGGCTTTTCAGCAAATTACTCGTACATTAATTAAATAATTTTACACCTGAATTATAAACAACTCGCTATTATATATATTTTTTAATTCAACATTAACTTATCTACCAACATAAATGATTGACCGAAATACTATATAGTTAATTGAAAGTTTTGGTTGAAATAAACAAATAAAACTATCCATGAACAAAGCCGAGTAACGTTTATTTTACTACGTTGAATACAACAATGAACTCTCTTTTATATTTGAATTAATTACACGGGGGGAAATAATTTATAATTGTAATATGTTGCACCTCCATATTTGTACATGCATGAAATCATACATGAGTCATCACTTGACTTGCGAATCTATTATATTGAATATTGTAAGAACCGTTCATCTCCCTTTATAAATGTATGAGAGATATTTGTACCTAAACCCCTAGTATGCGAAACTATGTTCCGGTTTGTACAAATCTGTATATGAGATTTCAATCGAAATATCCATAGTGGAATTTTTTTAAATCGTTTATATCTACTTTGCACTGTTACGGTAACTAAATACTTAAATATGCCGATTTCATGTCGCACTGTACATTTACCTCTTTAATAAAACATACATACAAACATGTATACATAATCACGCCGTTCCCTTACGGGGTAGGCAAGACACTTAGCATATAGCTCAATAAACAACTCCGTATTTAACCTATTATCATTAACTTTCTCCATACTTCCCCAACCTTGCATATACTCCCTTCCCTTCAACAACATCCACACAGGGTGACCTGGTGGTCTAGGGGTAAGGTGTCAGACTTCTATGCTGCCGTCCGGGGTTCAATTCTCGGTCCCGGCACAGATTTATCTGATTACCAAACCCTTCCTTCACCTCTGACAAGACATATTGTGAATGTGAGAAATGCCAGGTCTCCACCGTGGTTCGGATTCCACGTTAAACTGTAGGTCCTCCATTTCATCTCACAATCACCCTACCATTACACATTAGCGTAAGTGCGTATAACCCGAACGGGTAGTAAGACGCGGTGCTAATAATAATAATAACATCCATACACCGAGTCATATATGCTTCTTTTAAAGTTGAAAAAAATAAAATGTAAAAGACAATTAAAAGCTCGCTTGAAAACTCTAAGGGTTTAATCCAACTCTTGATAAGAAGGAAAATCGAAATGATGAAATATTAATCTTTATTTCAGCCGATCGAGTCAGAGCTCATATTTGTAACAATATTAATGGTAAAATAGTACTAGGAAAAAACAAAAACAAAACCAGGATACTTTTCTATGCGCGTGTTGAAGTCTCTAGATATATGTGCAGTCCCATTTTATAGGAAGGATCTATTAGAAAATAGAAAAATATGTTTCGAGGCCAAAATTGATTAAAAAAATTGTATAAAAAAGTGTTATTTTATAGGGATTGCCACTATTTATGAAAAAGGACAACTGCAGGTCACACGATTTAACGTGTGTACACATGGAATTATGTCTAGTAGCTTTTTTTACTTGTCCGATAAAACCCTTACTATGAAAACTGTACTCCACGCAATCTTTCAGGTTGAACATTTTTCTTGGCTTTGTCGCCGTGTTTGTCGTGTGACGTCATGAGACTACCCGTCTTCCTCAACACTTCTCGGCGACCATTACCTCTACATAGAAAGAGAGAAATATCAACAGCTCAAGGTCCGTGTAGAACAAATAGAAACCAGAGAAGCAACTTACAAGAATGTGGGTTACCGCCACCGTGCAAGGCAATATTACAAACACCGTGTACATAGTCTGGATCCGTCCGCGATCCGTCTTACTAGCACGAGGGGCGTTAAAACGAATAACAACTAATGAATGATACATGTGATTTCAACAGTCTTAAGATCCATCACAGACCAGCAATGAAAAATACATAATAATAATAATTTAGAAAACAATTATAGCAAATTATTATAAAAAAGGAAATAGAGGTTAATAAACGATACAGTGAAGAACCGTAATTAAAATCAATAAATATTTCTATTATTTTAATGAAACCTATTCAAAGAAAATCGTGTAGAACGTAAAACTAACTATACTCATATTATTAATGATAAGGGAGGCCCTGATATTTGTTAAATTATTCTTTTTTGAGCCAAGAAATAAAGTTAAGTTGTAAATATAGGAAAAGCGAGAAAAGGTCAGTGTCATTGCAGATTTATGTAAAAAAAAAAAAATTCTGACAAAATAAAAAAAAAAAAAAATTCTGACAAAATAAATGACATATTTCCAGTAGAAACATAAGAGTTCAATTTTCTTCACACGGTGATAAAAATAGTTCTTGAATATCTGTCCTGAACATATTAATATTTGTTGAGAACCTTTTAAATTAAAATAAAAAGTTGTAATTAAATTCCAGAATTGTGGACGTCACCATTCGAAGAAAATTAAACTTTATGTTTGTACTAGAGCAATATTTTATTTATTTTGACCAAAAAATATTCTGCTAAAAAAAAACCCTGCAAAAACATAGACTTTTCTCGCGTTCCCTACACTACCACCGTAATAATACCTTGATATGGCTCTAAGCCAGTAGTCCCCAACCTCTTCCAAATCGCGGCCCCCCTGAAGCCAATGATAATTCGCTGTGTACCCCACACTCCCCCCCACTATGCAAGGGTAAATTAAACAAATCCAAGCACACATTTCTGGTACCATACGTACCCGTTTCGGTGGCCGCATGGTCTAACGCGCTACTCTCACAGTAGACTAGACTGCCGAGGACGGGGATATCGAGGTTCGAATCTCGGTAGGGTGTTTTGAGGGGAGGTTTTCCAAAATTGTTTTTACACTCTCCTTCCATGCGAATGTCCTTAGACGCGAATGCCCCTCAACGCAAATGCCCCTCAACGCAAATGTCGGTATATTTCCTCTAAATTAAACCTTCCTAATCCCTAACTGATGAGCGTAATTACTCACATGCGTATAATAATAATATTTAGCACTGCGTCTTATTACCCGTTCGGGTTATACGCTTTAAGTACTAATTACTCTAATGCATTAGGAATTGGGAAGGTTGAATTAGAGGAAGTGAACCCGCATTTGCGTGGAGGGAGAGTGGAAACCCATTTAGGAAAAACTACCCCAGTTCATCCGACTGAGATTCGAACCTCGATCTCCCCATCCTCAGCAGTCGCGCTCAACACGTCAAGCGCGTTAGCCAACTACGCCACCGAGGCGGGTCACATGCGTATAACCTGAACAGATAGTAAGACGTGGTGCTAAATAAAAAATAGCCCTACTCTACATAAAAAAAATCGTCCTCAGTGCACTTAGCCGGCATTTTAACCCCGACCTTTCTGTCTCCTCAAAATCAGACTAGATAAGCCTGGAATTTAGTCCGCGTGCCCACCGATGCGGGTAGGCTTACAACTAGATCTAGAACGTTTTAGATAGATAATTTAGCTCGAACCAGGCGTGCGATTTCCTATAATATTCATTTGAAATTAGTGGGCTTGACACCAACAAAACAGTTTTACCATATGTTAAAAAACAATTATTTTGAAATTCGAAAAAACTTCTTCTCTGGTCTCAATTTCGCTGTTGTCAAGTGATGAATGCCAGAAACCACAGTTTGGTACGATGTTTGGTTAGTTATATAAACTAAATTAACACCGGTTAGTCCGATGTAAGATGGACTCTTAAAACGTAAGATCGGCTTATAACTTAAATAGGACAGATATAATGTAAACAAAATAAACTATGTATTAAAAAGGGAGAATTTATAAATATAACTAATAAATTAGCTAGTTTATTATATCGAGCCAAAAAATAATAATAAACAAATGGTACGGCGCACCGCACCGGCTTTCTCTCGCTTTTATCTTAAAATAATCATTTACTAAAAATTCGTAAGATTTGAAACGAAATAGTAGGTCTATACATTGCTGTAGAAACATTACACCAAAGATCATAAATGAAATAATATACACTGTTACTTACTTACTCTATGGCATTAGGAACTAGGAATACTGTAACAGAAAAAAATTGATAAAAGAGAAACAGTCATCTTTGTCTACCAAAAACCAAAAGAATAAAATTCATTTTCAAAGAGCTGAATTAAAAAGAATATTAACTTATAAATAGCTAAGAAATAATTGGTTTCATAAAAATATATTTCAAATAAAAGATTTGTATCTTTAATAGTACTACAATTTTACAGTGATAAGTTATTACGGATCTGAAATAGTTGCGGAGAAAATATGAAAATTGGAAAATTCCCCTTATGTAAAGTAACCTCAAAATTATTTTTATGAGAAAATAAGAATCACCATCTTGTTTTTAATAATAAACAAGGTTTGGCTATAAAATCCAATCAAATCGTTAGAACGAATTTTGAGAAAATCAATTGTTTTTCTTTTTGCCGTTTAGTAAGCTAACTTTAAATTTAGTGTTGAATATCTAATTAAAAAAACCTTGGGGGAAATCTTTGAAAACCCCAGGTACTAAGTTTTAGCCCAGTCAGTAAAATAGTTTCGGCTTTAGCGAGATACCGATAGCAACTTTATTGGTTTCAGGGGGTCAGGAAACGTCAACATTTATCCAATTCTCGAGGTCGATATTTTAAAATTATTATTATTATTATTATTATTATTATTATTAGCACCTCGTCTTACTACCCGTTCAGAGTCAGAGTGGAAGGAGGGGTTTGGTAATCAGATAAAGCTTTGCCGGGACCGAGGAGTGAACCCCGGCCGCCAGCACAGAAGTCTGACACCTTACCCCTAGACCGCCAGGTCACCGATATTTTTAAAGATCACAATACTTATCTCTCCGAGGTGTCGAGGGAAAGTAAAAACTGGACAAAGTTTTGTGCTTGGATACACCTTTGGACCAACTTGCCAATGTTTTAGCAAGACGTATTGTTAGTAATGTCGACTGATGCTGGGTCAGTAGTAACACTCGGAGGTATGTCGATAATACCCATCAGACTGTCCCCCTAATTCTCACCAATCATTCACAAGTACGTGTTAACTGCCATACACGCCCACCAACCAAACAACGGAAGTTTACCGGCCCTACAACCATTGTTTTCATGAGCATTAGTGCTAACAGTACACACTGCCCTCGTGCTACAATAGCCTACTTTCTAACGAGACTAGACTGAGTTTAAGGGCTACTTTTACTGCTTTTTATGCCCTCATCATTACAATAGACTGGGTTAAGGGCCACTTTTACTAGGTTTACTTTATATCCTCATCATTATAACAGACTGGGTTAAGGGCCACTTTTACTCTGTTTGGTTTATATTATAGTAGACCGTGATAAGGACCACTTTCATAATAATTATTTAGTGAACACAAAAATTAATTAATTTATAAATAAACTTTTTAAATAACTACCGTACAACTGCTCATATCTCTACTAATGCTGCTGTCAGTAGCTAATTTTTAATGTCTCGTTATTCCATTTATTATTATTATTATTATTTACTACCCGTTCGATCTATACGCTTAAGTACCAATTGCGCGAAAGTGCTAGGAATTGAGAAGGTTTAATTTAAAGGAAGTGAACCCAGATTTGCGCGGAGGGAGTGTGGCAAACCATTTAGGAGACTCCCCTCACGTCCCAGTTAACCCGACCGAAATTCTAACCTTGATTTTCCCGTCCTAAGTAGTCTAGCTCATCACGACTAGTGCGTTAGTTAACTACGCCACCGAGGTGGCTGTTATTCCATTTAAATTTTAGGACATAAATATTGTAATAATACTGATTTGGACCTTTCTCATATATGTAAAAAGTCATGGACGAAGTGCATTTTTCTTTAAAGTATTGTATGTAAAATATCCTTTTAATACTTCATCCATGGAAAATCACGCGCTTTTCAGAACTGATGTCAATAGATTACACCATAAAACTTATTTTGTCTTTCAAAAATCCACTCCGTAGTAATAAAAAAAGTGTCGCTAGCTCCCTCTACCCAATAGGAAGCTAGCCTTCACAGTATCTGTCGCCAGAACTCTTTCTATTAGTTGGTTTTGATACTATTGACAAGGGGGTCCAAGAGGCTAGGGGTATGTCATTTATAAACCGCTTGTGCGTATTAATCCATTACAGTGGACACAATCACGCAATAACTTTGTAATTAAAGACAGTAATATTCAGTGCCGGTAAAATATATAGTTGTAATATAACATAAAAATCACCTGTAGTTCAACTAAGCTGTATCACCTAAAGTTATATATTTAGTGCCGAAGATGGAATCATCTCAATAAATCGTGTGCAACATTCAAAGGTCTTATTTATTCAATTAAAATATCAGATTGTAAAACCGTATCATAATAATTGGCGCTCGATCACGGGGCTATAAAAACTAATGATCTCACAATACAAAGCCAATACGCAATAATAGATGCCCAATCGCGAGGCATAACAATACCGTACCGCTTTAATTAGTTCTCGATCACGGGGCAATTATCAGCTAATTAAACGGTATCACTTTAATCGGCACCCATCGCCGACGCGTAACATCGATTGGCGCCGCATCGGGGGTAAAATATCAATTAATAATTGCGTAACGTTTCAGTATGTATAAATAAACGCATTTATATAACTATGCAGATTTTTTTCTCTAACCAGGACAATAAACAGTAAATACTTATTGTATCGAGTTCTTAAAAATTCCAATTAACCATTGGGCCCACTAGTGGCTAGACTATATTGTTACATAAAACCTGTTAATTCAATGTCAAATATTGTCCATCATATGAAAGAAATGGATAAAAATAGTCTCTGAGGAGATCATTAGGTGTGTGCGTTTACTATTCATATTAATGAGAAAATCTTATAAATGAAGTTGACCTGAGACTAAATGAATCATCAACCTATAATAATTAAGATACTCGAAGCAAATCAATTATTGTTTATTTAGTGGTTTCCAGCACGATTTGTCGGTGACTAAGCTTTTCATCAATCAAATATTTAATAACATACTTCATATTTACATTTTAATGAAGTACTAATGCAATGACAAAAAAAAACTTAACAAAAACTATACACAGTAAATAAGGGGGAGGCCAAGCCATTAGTAATTAAATTGTCAGAACCAATTAACATAACTTTCCACATGGCACTTAATGGATGGGCCGATCCAGAGTGACTAGCGTTATGATCTACTATCTTAATAAGGTGCTGGGCAAGCCTTGCTTCAAGAAACAAAAACTGCTCTTTGTTGGTTAGTTTAAATGAATGCTGGTGACTTTAGCGTGCTTTGAAACCGGCATCGATGGGCACAAGGATCACGACGTCAAACTCGTCTGGTTTGATATGCCGGTGATGGGAGGTAGGAAATGCAGTGAGGGTCATTTGGTGATTTAGCCTTGATTTTGAAAAAGTATATTAAATCTTCAAGAATCTGGCCTTTACAATAAACGTATTTTTGTTGTTTACGAAACAACTCTGAGAATAATATTTTAATTTGTTACTAAAATTTAGGCGTGGGACACACTTAAAAACGTTATTTGTGATTGTATGTAAATAAATTAATCTACTCACTCAGTACAAAGGAACCTGCTTCGTTGGCCGCACGGTCAAAGCCAAGGCTTCACTCCCGAGATAGACCAGACTGCCGATGACAGGGAGATCGGGTTTCGAATCCCAGCTGGGTGTACTGAGAGTGTATTTTCCTAAATAGTTTTCCACTTTCCCTCCACGCAGATGCTAATACACTCCTTCTAAATTCAACCTTCATAATCTCTAACCCATTAGTGTAGTTAGTACATACGTGTATAACCTGAACAAGTAGAAAGACGCGGTGATTGTTGTTCAAATCTACAGCCCAAAACTTTTATTAAGACCTCAACCACATTTTTATGACATTGGTAACCCTGACTCAATAGCTTACAAACATTCACCGACTAATTTAAAATAATTTATATGTGGATTTCGACTTTGCTATTGAGAAATAGTACATTTTGATCTAATTATTCTTAAAAAAATATTTTATTTAAAATATAGTTAAAAAAATTGTTTAGTACAACTCGAGAAAATGTTGTTGAAAGAAATTGCCGTTTTCTCAAATTGCGGCTTCTCCATTTTTTTAAATTTGATTTTTTTTATCGTATCCTCGGTGTATAAGCTTTCAATTATAAGAGAAATAATTATTAAGATCTAAACCGATCGAGCGGCCGCCACCGTTGGCGATTGTAGTGTCCACATTTGTGGATAGAGGGTGTCATGTGGTCAGTACAACTATTCTTTCAGCCGTTAATCTCACTTTTCTAGACTGTAGCTGCTTCTTATAAGTTCAAGTAGCTATAATAATTCACAAACCCCTTTCTACACTTTAAAGATGCTTCAGCACCCCCACCTACCCTTGTAAACTACACAATACACGTAGGTTGATGTCCCTCACCACCCCCACCTACCCTTGTAAACCACACAAGACACGCAGTTGGATGTACTTGACGCAGATGTAGTCGAACTCCCAGAGTGAATATCGGATGAGGGGTAATTGGTGAGCGGCACTTTCGGCGTGGGTTCGTTCTCCTCCAGAAAATAATCGTGCTGCCTACTCAAGACAACGGCTATTTTCATCTTTCCATCTTGGAAATAATTGGTTTGCGCGTAGGCTCACACGGGAAGATGATTGGAAATATCTCTCCTTGATAACTATATCCGCTTTTGGCTTACACCTAGTATGTTGTGAAGTTTTTAATATAGTCTGAAGAATACCCTTCTTTTGCTTTACTTATGTTTAAATATAAATTACATGACTTTTAAAAAGGCAGAGATGCATTTACATAGTTGAAAGTTACGAATTAAAGTAATGTAATTTCTATTTCTATTATTTTATAGTAAGACAATGGATAATGTAAGCAGGATTTGTATAACTTTATTTTAATTTCTCTTACAATATGAATTTTAAAACACAAGATGAATGAATACACTTTTCTCTTATTATTTTATAATCATTATTATTTTTATATATGTATGTCAAAAAGATTTACATTGAATATCAATATTAGTTTAAATGTGTTAAAATACATTCTTATTTATTAATTTTAACGTTATTTTCGATCCTTTGTTTCGTAGTTAAGACTACAATTAAATACATAGTATTACAGTATATGCTATCTTACTTTATGGCACTAAGACCTTGAAATTTCACTGCCTCACTTACAAAAGTATGCCACCTATTCCTATCTTGAGCTATCTATTTAAGATATTTTCTAATGTTATCCTCCCATCTGTGTCTATGTCTCCCAATAGTTTCCACCCACTGGGTTTGCCATTTAATACCTTGAACGCGGTTTAGTTCTAGTTTCTTACATTCCCTCTGCATGTCCTGCCTATTGTGACCTGCAAGATTTGGATACCATAATAATGTTTGGTGATGGGTGCAGGGTATATAATTAATAATTATTTAACCTCCTCCTCTCTACATTATCTTAATCTCTTACTGAACCAAATATTTTCCTATAAACTTGGTTTCGAACCTCCTAAATTTCTTCTTGTCATGTAAGTTAAGAGACCAAGTTTCACAACCACATAGAACAACCGGTGAAACTTTTTTCTTTTTTTCTTATTTTGAGATTTACAATTCTTGGCAACAGTCGAGATGTTAACAGTTTACTGACCGAGTAATAGAATGCATTCCCCAACTGTAGGCCTATTCTTTTCCTAATTTCCACTTTCCACTCTAATATTGTTATTGCTAAAATGCTCCTAAATATTTGTAGTAATAATTATCCCTGTCAAATGTTATGTTGCTCGCAGTAATATTTAAATTATCGTCCTCAATCTGTTTTCTGTGTATTGATAATTTAGACTCAACGTTCACTTCTAAACCTATTTACCTGCTGGCCTTTATCTACGAATGTAATCTAATTTTAGGATTAAGCTCAAAGAGAATGTTGGGTGGTCAAAGGTGATTTGATTTTGGACACCGCAATGAGGGGTGGGAGGGGTCGATGTTCGAATACAGTCTGGATGCACAGAGATGGATTCCTATGATTGATTCATCCTGAGCTGAGATCTTATGTGAACAAAGCCACATGGAAGTCAAAGCTCTGATTTGCTAGTGAACGAACTTCAATAGTATCCTCTCACTAAATAGTGCCTCCTTTGTTTTGTATTAAACAGGTTTTAAAATAACATTAGGAAATTATTATAACTAAAATTATCCCTTTATTTGATTTAGAAATTATACTTTAAGCTTTGCAAACGCTATTCGGATACCAACAAACTCCTGGCTCAGCATTGAGGAACCTTATGGTACAGTCCTTATTATATGTTAACGTCAAGTCAGCAACGGCAAGTCGGCGTTTCATATCAGCAGTGTTAAGTGGCGGTTGTGAATGTTGACTGCTTCCCGTGTATTTATGTCGTTTGGGCCGAGTTTTTTTAAAAATAAGACAGAAAATTTAAAAGTATTAAAGAATACAAAAATTCGTAGCGGCCTACTTTGCTATGATACTGACTCTACATGCTTGCGCCTATTTAAAATATCGCACTGGTGTTCCACCAATCATGTATGTCATTCGCGTAGGGATATGGGAATGTTTGTTTACTTCTGGTCTCAAGTTTGGATGAACCAATAATAGTCCACATAAGAAAGAGGATGTCAAACTAACATGTAGGAAATTCCTACATATGATTTTGACATCCTCTTTCTTATGGGGCTGCGCTTCCTCTAAGATACCTCCCTTCTCCACATTCCTTAGATTAATTACCTGTGTGATGAACATACACATTTAAAAAAAATGCCGACCAACAAATGGTTTCATTTAGCACTTCTGTAATGATCAAGCAAGTCGAAGAACTCTCATTCACAAATAAAGTTTGAAAAACAATCAAGAGATAGCGCAAGTGTACTCGTTTTCATTGTATGAACTTTTTTAAACTGACCTTGAGATTCTTTTCATATTTTAAAATAAACACAAGTGCCACCGTGGTAATAAAATACATAATTCATCACACACACAGAGAGAAGTAATAACCATAATGGTGGAAAGGGACGAAGAGGAAAAAGACACATAGCAAAGCGAACGGCGGAAAAGGAGGTACAGGAAACCGCCATTTATTTGGAGGGCCGTTTGTTCCATATACAGTCCTTTGTTTCGAAAACAATGTATATTAGAATTCTGGTGGGGGCGAAATGGCTTTTAAAATACCAAACATAATTCTTTTGCTGTCAACATTGATGATAATTTACATCATTATTACTTATAAATTAGCGTATAACCCGGACGGGTAGTAAGACGCGATGCTAAAAAAAAACCACTTGTAAATTTACTTTACATCCATTATTGTTTCCAGCTTGTGGCCTGGGCCAGTTGTTATTAGGCTACAATAATGTTCATGAAGTGAATCTCAGGATTGTTTTACATAATAAATAAGAATGTTGGTTTTTCTTTAAAAAATATGAATAGCCGTCAAGGGTGTCCTGAAATTTAATGACAAATTATCTCTTAATTTAAATGTTTGTCATCAAATGCCACTTTGCTCATCATATATATTCTACAACTGTTGAGGTCACCATGTGAAGAAAATTAAACTCTTGTGTTTATACTGGAGCAATATTTTATTTATTTTGGCAATAAGAAGATTTGATAAAGACAATTAGGTGACCTGGCGGTCTAGGGGTAAGGTGTCAGACTTCTGTGCTGGCGGCCGGGGTTCAATCCTCGGTCCCGGCACAGATTTATCTGATTATCAAACCCTTCCTTCACCTCTGACAAGACATCTTGTGAATGTGGGGAATGCCAGGCCTCCACCGTGGTTCGGATTCCACGTTAAACTGTAGGTCCTCCATTTCATTTCACAATCACCCTACCATTACACATTAGCGTAAGTGNCTGTAGGTCCTCCATTTCATTTCACAATCACCCTACCATTACACATTAGCGTAAGTGTGTATAACCCGAACGGGTAGTAAGACGCGCTGCTAATAATAATAATAAAGAAAATTGCAAAAACACCACCCTTAACTCACGTTCCCTATAGCCCTGCCTTAAGAAAGATTTTAGGAAAATTGAGGTTTTTCAAAAATAGCCTTTGCGAGTTTTTCAAACTGTAAGTCTTAGGAGTGTTTTACATTATAAATAACATTGTGTACACATTTTTTAAGACAAATTTGAAAGTAGTTCACTGATTTAAAAAAAAAAATTTAAACTCCATACATGCGAAAGCAAAATACAAATATGTAGCAACATTTTTTCTTTCTGTCGGCCTGAGACTAATTTAATCAACAAGTAATTAATTATTTGTTGCTGAATAAGAATGTTGCAACGTTCACGATAATGAGTCATCATCTAGGGATCATCCCACCTCGTACATGCTCCACAGCAGGTGATATAAGCCTCATGTCTGGGATATTTACGGGTTGAAAGGTCATACGCTGTCTTGTTTCCATCGGAGAAAATTAGCGCTGTCCAAACTCATGTACTGTACATAGCTGGCTGCCAAATAAGGCGAGCCCGAGTCCGGAGGAGTTCCTGGCTATTGACTCGTTTCTTAAAGAGATATTTAGCTTGAACTTTCTGAACTGCATATCAACGTACGTCTTACAGAGTAACTTAACTATAAAACATTCACAACACTAAAGTTGCCTGTTACCTTAAATGAAGGGCTTGCTATGCAATAAATAGTTATTACAGATATTAATAGTTAAGGTCTAAACTATTCATAATTCGTAAGTCTAAATAATTATTCTTTTGCTCTAATTTGGATAAAAACTTTGGACTTTCACAAATCAACATATTATTTGAGGTATTTAACGTGCACTTTCTGAAACGACTGATTATAAAAGTACACGAGCATTTCTATGAGCTAGAGCTAAAGGGCCTACTAATTTTTCCGGGAAGCTATTATCACATATATTCTAGGGTTCCTTTACATGTCACAATCGACATGGGACCGACGGCTTTGCTTCCCCTCCGAAGGAAGCTGTACCACGGATTTTTATCACTAAAAAAATCGGTTGACCCCGGTTGGGTTGGAAGCCATGAATCTCGGGTCCCGAGGTGATCACTTTATACCTAGACCAAGCAATTATAGTAACACCAGTAAATGTCAACTATAACCGATACCGTTGTTGTGGTAATGCACATTGCCGCAAGCCCTTCAAATCATCACTGTGAAAGGTAAATCCTCAAATTCACCAACAATATAGTTTTTTTAGGCCGTGCTGAAAATAGATCCCAAGACCCTTAGCTCAGTAACAATCTTGCTACCGAATGAGCTAAGGCTTTGGTTTGCGGTAAATATGAACGTGTAACACCAAAGGGGGAGGAGGGGGGGGGCTGATAGCGTCTAGGTCTCCAGTTATGTTTCACTCGCACCAGCACAGGTGAACACACGAACATAGGCGTCAGTCTAGACATTTTTTTGTGTCCGTTGACTTTTACTTCAGGATTCTAATCTCGGTCCAGGTGTACTATTATGGCTTTTATTCAATAGTTTTCCAAACTCATAAATGCAGGTACATTTACTCAAAATAATACCTTCCTCATCCTTAAACTATTATAGTAATTAGAAACACGTATAGCGCTGAAGGGTATAAGAAATAGCGAGAAAAAGGTGGGGATTGGGGGGGGGGGGGGAGATAGGTTAAAAGATTTACATTCACGGTTGAGGT